>JAOXNR010054440.1:1609-12555 GCA_028571225.1 Parsonsia alboflavescens | reverse complement strand
AGAAACAAGCATGACTAGGACGAGTCAACCTAAATGGGTAGACTCGGACAAAGTCAACCCAAATGGGCTCAAGGTCCCAACCCTTAATACCAAAAAGTCAAACTCATGAAGCCAACGGGGAAAGGTGGGAAACGACCTACAACCACCAACCTCCCATGTCACTGACCTGCTAAGTGAGATCAAGAGAGGTATTACTCGACTACGACCTTCGATCCAATTTGCCTCATACAACTTCCATGCCGTGACCAACTGTACGCAACTCCTAACACCCCCATGAACCTACGATCACTCTGCGTAACCTCCCAAAAGAGATAGTCAAGACCTTCGGCGTCCATGGGCAAGTCACGAAGTTGGTCTAAAGGTCGGTTAGCAAGCTCATAGCTTTCAACTAAAGACGTCAATGGCAAGATATCTAAACCAAGGGAAACTCCACGATTTTAAGAGCAATTGGCGGAATATGATATGATCTAACAATTATCCCAATTATGTACTGTCACGTAATAGAAGAGGCCTAATCAAATATATAACTTATTTCATCTTAATACATAATCAAATTATAAGAGAAGGGGTTTCTCGATGGAAGAATGGACAAAGATCTCGCTGGTTGTGCAAAAATAAACCAATAACGGAATAGTGAAGGGACAGAAATATCCTTCTATATTTTAAATAATTTTTTTTGTCCGTGGTTGACTTTGCCTGAGAAAGAAGTTTTCATGTCAAAAAGAAAGTGAATGATACGTGTCCAAAATAAATTATAAGGAATTTTAAAAATTCAATATAAAGATTTGGAATCAACTTGAATCAAGTAAAAAATAATAAGGACTTTAAAAGTTTTTTTTTAAAAAAATAAGATCCCAAATGGATCAAGTAAAAAAAATTAAACACTAAAACTAGATCTCCTATTTCTTCTAACTATCGAATTTTCTTGAGATGGGATTTGGGGTGAAAGATGCCAAACTTTACTTGCAAATAATGAATAGTTTATTTTGTAGTTTAACAAGTTTGGTCCCCAGTGATTCCTATACTAGGTTTGATTTGATTCTTTCTGTCTCCACACTCTCACGAACTGATTTAAATTTTGTCTTTTCAAATTGTTGTATCTGCCAGAACTTCCTCGAAAGTCATGGGAATCCCCGAATCATTATTTTATGTGGGATTAGCTGCAAAGTTCCATCAATGTCATTTTTATATACACAAAATTTTGTGTGTATATATATAGATATATATATATATATGTATAAATAAAATTATATTTTGTGTAAACTAGACAAAGAAATTAAAGATAATTGTCTGCATCCCCAAAAAGGGAGCCATTTCCTGACTTAGTTGTTTTGTTTTTTTTTCTTTTTCTAAGTATAAAAGGAAAATGTGAAGTAAAAGATTATCTTGTATTATATATTAAAAAAAAGGCATTTAAATGAAAAAATATATACTATTTGTTTAGACTTATACAAAAAAGTATAAGTTAGTGAAAATCCTAAGCACCATGACTTCTGAGACCCATGAACCCTCCCCCGAGGATTCAAACCATAGAGAAAGTAGTGTGAAAAAATTCGAAAGGAAAGCTACGGGGAATCTCCCTCATGATCAACAAACCTTTGCTTTATCAGATGCTACTATCATAGAAGTTCGATAAGGTAAAAACCCTAATTTGCTGTTGACAAAAAGCTTTACAGATATATTGCAGGGCGTTAAGTCCACACCTCCCATCTATATGGGTGATGGGGATGCCGATGAGATTTATGACTTTGATTTGGAATTGTCATCCTTTGATAAATAGACTGTGAAATCTTCCTGTCTTGAATATGAAATTTCTGAAGATAACTGGAAAGCTTGGAGGAAAAACTTAATCATAAAAGTACTGGGTAGATCTATATTGGCTAAAAGTCCTGATGCATAGACTTAAGGAACTTCGGGATCTACAATGGGATTGCAAGTTTGTTAATCTTGAACATGGATTCTTTATAACTCGATTTCGGTGCAATGTAAGAAGGATTACGAACATGCTCTCACTACTGGACCATGGGTGATTCTCGACTACTATGTGACTATGGAAACTAAATTTCATCCCTTCTTTAGAAAAGATCATTTCAACCATGATATGGGCTATATTTCCAATGATCCCTATTGAGTTCTCTGCAAATTCTACCTTGTTGGGTATCGCTAGTATAATCGAAAACCCGGTTCGAGTGGGTATAACGAAAATGCAAGCGTCTAGAGGTCGTTCTGCCAGAGTCTATGTTGATTTTGATTTCTCCAAGCCTCTTATTCCTTGAGTCAGCATTCGTGGATGTTGACAACCTGTTGAATATGAGGGCTTACACCAAATTTGCTTCACTTGTGGACAGTATGGTCATAAACAAGAAGTTTGCTCTATGAATCAACTACTGGAGGAACCAAATCCTCCTAGAGAATTAAACATACAAACCTATAAGATGGTGGAAAAGCAAACATTTGTAGACCCAGGCTTGAGTCTATCTAGGATGTCTATAGATAATCCTTGTGGCTCATGGATGTTAGCCAAGACATTGACGCAATGGAATATACACGAGAGACTAGTTAGCGTACCAGTCCAAACGAGAAAACGTTCAAATCCTTGAACAACCTTGAGTACACAAGGAAAGAGAGAGAAACTCTGAAATATTATTGATAATTGATTGAATCAATAACCCTTAGGCATACATCCTTATTTATACTAGTAGAAGTTTTGTATTCCTAATCAGATTAGGAAATAAAACCCAAGTAAACAACTAAAGCTAAGTTCTTTATTCCTAATCAGATTAGGAAATAAAAATCAAATTAACTACTAAAGCTAATTAAACTAGGTAATAAAAATCAAGTAAACTATTAAAACTTCCCAATCAAACTAGGAAACTATTTCTTTATTTCTTTGACTTGGCACGGTCTAATTGCTCCAGAAATATCTCGGAAACTTGTTCTACATTAGACATATGCCCGACATCGAGCTCCAACACAAGGTAATCCTAGAAGGCAAAAGAATGTCAGGTCTACTACGATAATCATCAAACGGACAAGGAATTTCGACACTGCAACTCCTTCTCCACCTGTTCATGTTATGCCAGCTCCAGGAGTATTTGTTACGGTTTAGTCAAATTTATCCAAGAAACCAAGAACCTCTAGTAACACCAGCAAGCCCCATGTTGTTAGAACTTATCAAAGGTAAAGGGTCGAGATTCTCTGTTCTTAGGGATTTAACAGGTTATACCTTGCAAGAAGATCATATTGTTGATCTTGAGCAACTTCAGGAAAATGTGATAGCTGTCCCTGAGTTGTCGTCTGGTCCCGCTAGAAGTGATAGACATGCACAAAGGGATGGAAGCAACTGTTTAAAAACATTCATTCAAATTTGCTTTACCTAATGAAATTTACCAGCATGATGGGAGTGGTTTGGTCTCAGTCTAGTACTAAAAGTTACATATCAAATGCCTTTCCTTGTATTCCCAGTGATTTTAATACAATTAGGGTTAATATCATAAAACCACAACTTAACCCTAGTCCTCCAAAGACATTTGTTGCCTCAATGTCACTAGATCGAACACCAGATACTATGCCTGAACTAGATGGAAGTATGTAGACAGACTTATCTATAGTTCATGTAATGGTGCATGTGAATGACGCAACATCAGTTGCTAATATCCAGCAAGTTATTCCAATTGAACGTGGCAGAGTAGGCATGAACATCTCGGATCCACATCTTTCAATCAATCTATAAAAATGAGGATTCTAATGTGGAACTATCTGGGGGCCACGTCTTACCCCATTTATTAGACAATATTTGATCTTATTAAAAGCCCTATGTTTTGATCCTTGTCGAACTGAAAATGCATAGCAGCAAGGCGAAAAAAATCTCGCATTGTTCTTCATTGTCCAATATAGTCTTAGTTGAAGCACGAGGATTTTTGGATGGCATCTAGGTCTTGTGGATCCTGATCTAGTCAATCTTTCTTTGTTGAGTAAGAATGATCAGTCAATCACTGTGGCTGTTCATGATGGGTCTCTTGTTCATTGGGTTTTTGAACCCATCTACGCTTCACCGTACACTGAATTTCGACATTTATGTTGGGACTATTTGAGCTTGTTGAGTTCTGCCATTTCAACACCTTGGATGCTGATTGGAGACCTTAATGAAATACTTAACTTGAAGGAGAAAAAAGGTGGTAGTAAAGTTAATATGATGGGTATTCGTGGGATGAAAAACATGTTAAATAGATGTGGACTTATGGATTTAGGGTACTTGGGATGACCATTTACATGGTCAAATAAACAAGGGGATAGATCTTCGATTTTGGAGCGACAGGATCATGCCTTGTGTAATGGATAATGGAGATTTTTATTCCCATAAGCTACAGTATAACACTTACCAAGTATATATTCAGATCACCACCCTATTTTATTACATACAACTGTAGCTTCTTTTTTTCTAGGCCTCACACCACCTTTCCACATGGAAGCTGCATTGTTTACTTCCCCGAAATTTGAAGCTCTTGTTCAAAGTGTTTGGTCTAATCTGGCTCAATAGTTTCAAGTACAAATGGAAACTTTTGTACATCATGTTCACAAATAGAAGAAACATCATTTTGGGAATATTGCTAAAGAAACGACGATGTATGGCTCGACTCAAAGGTGTGCAAGTGTTCTTAAATAATTAACCTTCGGGATTTTTAAGAATACTTGAAAATGAGTTAATTGAAGAATATTTTTCACTTTTGCAACAAGAGGGAATACTTTTTGGCTTCAGAGAGCCCAAACTACCTGGTTGAAAGAAGGAGAACAAAACACTAGATTCTTTTATATGTCGGTCATTCAAAAGAAAGCTAAGAAGAAAATTCCGTGACTAAAGGCTAGGCATGGAAATTGGTTAGATGATCCTATTGCCATGGGAGATACGGTTTGTGATTTTTATGTGCAGTTATATAGTAAGGACTCAGCCACTTCCCCATTATCGGAGATGGAGGTAAGAGATGTCGTCTTTCAAATGGACCGTATAAAGCATCTGGGCCTAATGGTTTTATTCCTGCCTTTTACTAGAAATTTTAGCATATTTTAGGTCCTTCGATTTTCTCTTATGCTCAGCAAATTTGGAATCACTAGAATTTTACTTTGGAGATGAATGAATCACTTATTACATTAATACCAAAGACGGACTCTCCAGCAGAAGTTTCCCATTTACGACCTATTGCACTTTGTAATGTTATTATGAAAATTATCACAAAGGCCATCGCAAATAGGCTGAAACTGGTAATGACCAACCTAGTTGATGAACACCAAAGTAGTTTTATCTCAGGATGCCAGGCATGTAATAACATTGTAATTCTTCAGGAGCTGATTCCTTCAATGAAGGGGAACAAAGGTTGGCTCGCTATTAAACTTTATCTTGAGAAGGCTTATGATTGCATTGATTGGGAATTCCTAAGATTGGTCTTGTGCAAAGTAGGTTTTTCTAGGGAAATGATTGAGTTAATTATGAAGATTATCACTTGTACCAAGTTCTCCATATTATTCAATGGTACTAAACTGAACAGCTTTCTACCATCTCGGGGCTTCTTCTTGGCTCTAATCTATGGGCGCCCCTTCCCCTTCCCCTTTGTTTTGCTTGATTCATCATAGGATTAGGTGTAGGTGTGGCCAATGAATTGATTCTCTCGTCCATGTCATTCATTATAGTGTGAACTTGTGAAAGATTAGCAGCCATTTAATTCATTTTCTCCATGATAGACTCCAAACAACCATTAATATCACCATTAATAGAAGCTTGGGATCAAGGTGATGCTCCGTTAGTCATGGTTTTACATACAATTCAAGAACACAAAAACAAGGGAATATAGATATAACCTCACTTTCACCGTTCTTGCACTGAAATTTGGCTTTTTCTTGCTCGAATGAACTCATGCCCTTTTCACCTTTTACCTCTCTTAAACTCTTCTTGAAGTTCTTAATCAACTCAATAGGGCAATTGCAACTACTCAACAAAGGTATGTCCAAAGTCCACACAATTCAATCAAGTAGTCAATTGTGATTAACAATTAAGAGCCAAAGTGATGAAGAGTTTCAAGGAATAAGTCAATCAATCACATAACATTTGATCAAACACTAGGAATTTAAGAAAATTGAAGATAGTTGTATTGTCAAACACCTAGAGGTCAAAGATTGTGATCTCAAATTTGCATACAAATATCAATAAATCAATCCTTTGATCTCAATTTGGCATAAACAATAGGCAATCTAAGGTCAATTTATCATCAAATCAATCTCTACTCATCAATAACTCATAAGCACAAGAGATATCAACTTGAATTCAACAAACCAAATGATTTTTGGCATTTCATTTTTTTTTTTTTTGGTACTTCTTTCAGCGATTTTCAAAATATGTCTTGTTTTGGGTCTTTTTGATCTCCACCCCCCCCCCCCCTTTTTTTTGAATTTTTCTTTTTAGAGATGAGGAAGAGTAGAAATCACCAAACACAATTGAATTAGCCCTTGTTTTTAGCCTTAGGCACAATCCACACAAGCACAATGAGATCACAAGAAGAAGAACTAAAATTAATGTAATAGAACAAACACAAATTCATATAAGCTCCTAAGATTTCAAAAAAGAAAATATGATCTTAGCACTAAAACAAAGAAAAACAAGATAGGCAAACCTTTGATGAGAACCTAAGTTTTGATACAAAAATATGATGTGATCACAAGTTGATGTTTCTCATTATCTTGGCCCAACTCATGAACAATCAAATAGAAGTCTCAATTCCCAAGATTTATCTATGATTCAAGCTTAGATTTAGATTGATTGACTTGTTAATCCTAACCTAAATGATTTGGTAGACTAATTCAATCCCTAAGCCAGATAATTGAATAATCCCCTTTATAGTCTCAAAAACCCTAGAAGCGTTCATAAGAAAACCCACCCAAATATCATGTTTGACCTAAGAAGAAAGTCACTCAAAGTGAAATAGTTGTTTGTAGATAATTGTTGTCTTGCAAACACAAGTTGGAGACTATTTATAGTCCCAAATGAAATAAGTCCTAATTAATAGTTAAAAACCTTGCTAAGCCTTTAAAATATCATCAAAGACCAAGAAAAACCAATTAAAAACATGTCAACCCGATTAAAACAAAGCAAGATCGTATTTGATACAAATCAGGGGAAGCTATCTTAGGTTTGCCAGTCCTAGTTCTTTACTTTCTGCAAGAGGTCAAGACAGTGAGAAACAATTCCTCACCGGCCCCACTGATCCGCACCAGTCGTGGGCCAATTTTGCCCATTTATTCTTCCTTTACTCCTTTCTCTCATGCCTTCTTTTGTGGCTTCATTGAGGTGTATTCCAATGTTCTTTGGGGCATGTTCTTCACTTGAAAACACCTCTCATTATCAAAAAAGTCTTGAATCATCAATAAGTTGAAGTCCTTCGGTTGTTCTTCATCAACTCTTAAATGGTCTTCAAAGATAGCTTGGAAATCAAATGAGTCCCCCCTTAATTGCACAAATGCCATCATTGTTTATGTCAATTTAGAAGCCCTTGATCTTGTAATTGGTCCTGTAGGCATCCTTGGAGTGTCGTCTCTATCAACCTTAGTCTATTTTATTTTTAAGAATTTAGAGGGAGATTCAGCACTCAACCTGAGAATGTTGGATGTTGGCAGACATTAAGGGGGAGTTGATGGTGCAGGCATTAATGGGGAGTGTCTTTTGATTTGCTATTGGTGATCAAGTTGTACCTTGATTAGCCTTTTTTTGTTGAGCATTTATAACTTTGCTTTATTCAAGAAATGAACTTCTCTTGTAATATTTAGGCAAGATATTATGTTGGATTGCATTTAGCTCTCTTGTTGTAGCTGGATTTATAAGAGAAGATAATCTAGGTGAGGGACTCACAAAGTAGGCAAGGTGTTGGCCAAACTGTGTTACCAAACATCCTTGAGTTCTCTATTTTAATTTCCTTCTGTTTGTATATCTTTGTTACATATCTTGCACGGTTGCAACATGAACGAGATAGAATCGCAAACACAGCCATGGACATAGTCACTTCAATGTACAAGATGGAGGACCATCAACAACTTCATGGCTAGTGGACATTGGTGCATCTCCCCATGTTATAGAAAACCTACAAAATTTATCCCTCCACAACAAATATGAAGGTCACAAGGACATAATTCTTGGGAAGGTAAAAATCTTCTTGTAACTCACACTGGCTCTATAACTCTTAATCTCTCTAACCCTTACATCGTCAGAATGTTTCATATGTCCCACAAATGCAAAGAATCTTATTTTTGTATATCAATTATGTGCTCAAAATAATGTTTCAATCAAATTCTCACCTTTATCATCTGTTGTGAAGGATTATCACAGAAAGGAGATGCTGGTGGCCGGAAAACCAAACAATGGACTATATGAGTGGCCATCTTTCAAACTTCGAACCTCTTTTCACAAGCCTATTGTCACATCCTACACTGCTCTTTAGACTAACCCAACATATAAGGTACATGATCTTAACTAATTACATCAAATAAAACAAAAGAGATTTCTTATTCAATGTAAAAGTCCACAAAACAAAAATTAGGATTTACAAAAATCTCCAAAATCTAAACACAAATCTAAAAATAATTTACAACCAAATCAACTACAACTCTTCAAAGTAGGGATATCTAAACTACAACAATACCTCTAGAAAAAAGATGAATGAAATATGTGGTGTGAGCAAACACATGCTTAGTAAGTAATTCCAAACCTCCCTCTATTGAAAAACTTTTTTATTTACATAAAATTTTAACTTTCGATCACCTATTCACATCCATATCTTCACAATGAAATAAAAGTACTTAGAAAATAATTCTTGTAGCTTTTCACAAGTCAAATGAAGGAAATACTTTTCATTAGCATGCACAAATACATAGAAACCTTCGTACATACATGCTCGGCTAATATGCATACATAGGCTCAAACTCTTTAATGCAAGAACCACTACTGGATATCCAACCTAACTTTTTCCCAATCAAAAGGGTCATATAACTATACTTGCATGACCTGTCTACTCATCGGAGATAGGTAGATTCAAGAAATAGTCCTCTCTAGTGTATAAAGAATTATAAGAACCATACATATCATATCACATTCATACATCATACATCATACATCATACAATACATGCAAATTAATACATAGTATTTTTAAAATAGTACCTTTCAATAATAATATGAAAACATTTACAAGGAAATATGAAGATAAAGAGATTTGATAAAAATTGAGAAAAGTTAGAACCACTCACCTCAAATCTCTGAATTCAAAAAATAATTAAGACCTAACAAAATAGAATATCAACTTAAATAGACATTGAAGCCAAATCAGAAAATTAATGGGGAATCTTAACCTTAATCTTAATCTCTAAAATAAAATACCTAAATCTAAGAAAATAAATATCAGTTTAAAACGAAATAATAAAATAACTATCATAGCCTTCATATACATATATAAAGAAATCAATCATATCTACAATGAATATAATTTAGTATTAAAATAATCATAAACATAATAGATAGTAAATTGAGTGATAAAATAAAATTAAAATACTATATATCTTTATAATAGAAAAAAAAAGAAGAAGATTTGTTGTAATAATTAAATTACTAAAAAAGAAAATAATTGTCACATAAATTAAAAAAATAAAATTACTTGAAAATAAAATAATCTTCACATAAATAAAAAAAATGTCAATTTTTGATATATGAGTTTCAAAAAAATAAGAATCCTAATTGAATTAAATAATTAGTTAAATTTAACTTAAGCATTGCAGTTGGAAAGTATTTATAATAAATATATAAAAAACAAATTGTTTATCTTTAAGAAGACCTTCTTTTTTATATTAATGTATATATATATAATTTCTTTGAATCTATTTAAATTAAAGAATCATAAAATATATATTATTTTATTGGATGGTATAGAAAATGGTGTAGACGAAGGGCTATAAAATTTGAGACCTGATATTTATTTACAACCAAGTGTATATTAAAAAATTGAAACAATTTGATTATGTTAACTTTTAATTAAGATTATATAAAACTTTGCATTATTCTTTATTTTAAAAGAATTATAATGGTACAAAATATTGGCTCGAACATCACTTGAAAGAAAATGGTACAACATACTAGACTTAACAAACAATATATATTTATTATAAACAGTGTATAAATATATATATATATATATATATAATATATAAAATTATTCTATTATGTGCTAATTCTCACACGGCCTTCCTATGCACCGTCGCCTAAAAGAAGTTTTTTTATCTTTTTAAAACAAGTTTTTGGGGGCAAATCTTGCAGAAGGAAAATCTCTCCATATCTCTCTCTTTCTCCTTCTATGAGATCATTGGGGGCAAGGTCTTCTGGAGGTCTATCCGTTGGTGAAGAGGCCACTGCAGTGAGGGTCAAGGGTCGCGGTTGGTGTGAGGGGTATTGATTTTGAGTTGTTGGTGGTGGAAATAGCAGGGGGGGTGGTGGGTGTTGAGTTTGGCAGCGGAGAAGGTGACACACACTGCATTGCTAGGTGCGGTGTTGGGCTATGTTGGGTGGTGGAATGGCCATGGAGGTGGTTTGGGTTTGGTGGTGGAGATGGTGGTGTGTGCGCAGAACCAGAAATCTCTAATTCTCTCTTTGTTGCGACAATTTTTTTTTTTATATAAAACAACGTCATTTGGTGTTGTTGGTGTGCAACGGTGCACATATTAGAAAAACCTTGTATATATACATATATATATATATATGTATGTATGTATGTATGTATGTATATACTAGTACTCTCTTAGTCATCAATAATAAGTCATCAATAGTCATTTTATAAAATTAAGAAAAAAAATTTCCTAAAATGCCATTTATGTAAAATTTGAAGGTAGAAGAGAATTTTTGAAAGAGAGAAATGGATAGCT
>JAOXNR010054439.1:0-12555 GCA_028571225.1 Parsonsia alboflavescens | reverse complement strand
TCGGACGATCCGTGACTGGCCAGTACCAAAGAGTGCAACAGAGGTTCGGTCTTTTCATGGATTAGCAAGTTTCTATCAGAGGTTTATTAGGGATTTCAGTGTGTTGATGGCACCCCTGACTGATCTTTACAACGCCAAGGTGTTTGAATGGATAGAGGAGGCTCATGAGGCATTTGATGTGATAAAGGAAAAGCTGACGAATGCCCCAGTACTTGCCCTACCGAATTTTGATACACTATTCGAAGTAGATTGTGATGCTTCGAAGGTGGGCATAGGAGCGGTTCTGAGCCAGGAGGGATGGCCAGTAGCCTATTTCGAAGAGAAACTTGGAGGGCCAAAGTTGAACTATTCAACTTATGATGTTGAGTTTTATGCCATAGTCCGAGCTCTTCAACATTGGCGGCATTATTTGATACAACTGGAGTTTATGTTATATTTTGACCTCCTGGCTTTGAAGTTTCTTTAGGGACATCATCGACTTAGTGATAGACATGCCAAGTGGGTGTCCGCGCTTCAGGAGTTCACATTCACCTTGAAACATAAGTCAGTCGTCGCGAATAAGGTGGCTGACGCATTGAGTAGATGACGGTCATTGCTTAACATGATGCGGGTTGTCACCTTGGGTTTTGAGGGATTGAAAGAGTTGCTACGGGATGATGCAGATTTCGGTCCTATTGTGAAGGCCGTAGAGCTGCAGGACGGTTTGACTATGTGCTTAATGATGGCTATCTTTTCCGAAGTAACTGTTTATATATTTCTGATACATCGTTGAGATTATTGATTGTTCAGGAATTGCACTCGCAAGGGCACTTCGGCAAAGACAAGACAACCGGTTTGATCAAGGAGAAGTTTTAACTAGCCAGGAATTGACAAGAGTGCCCAGGATTATGTTAAGCGATGTCAAGTGTCGAAAGGAGGGGCCACTAATTAGGGTCTTTATACACCTTTACCTATTCCAGAAGAGCCATGGACGGATGTGTCGCGAACGTTGAAGGGGTTTGACAGCATCATGGTCGTGGTGGATAGGTTCAGCAAGATGGCTATCTTCATTGCTTGCAAGAATTCTATGGATGCGAGCAAGATTGTTGACTTGTACTTTGGAGATGTGGTGCAGAGATTCGGACTGCCACGGAGTATCCTGTCTGATCGAGATGCGAAGTTCATGAGCCATTTCTACTGGGAGCTTTGGAAACGCATGGAGACTACTTTGAAGTTTAGCAGTCCATACCATCCACAAACAGATGGCCAGACGGAAGTGTGAATCGCACCTTGGGGAACATGTTGAAGGCGCAGGTTAAATCTTTTGGGACTTGGGATTCTGTACTTGCGAAGATTGAGTTCGAATTCAACTGCTCTGTCTCTGTGAACAGGTCCACCAAGTTTTCCCCTTTTCAGATTGCTTTGGGGCAAAATCCGAGGGGACCTCTCGACCTTGCTATTCCTGATCATGGTTCAGCTCCAAGAAAGGTGGAGGATCGTCTGGTTGATCTACAGTCCATTCATGCAACTGTCAAGGCAAACTTGGAGAAAGCTTTTGCTCAGTAGAAGTTGCATGTGGATCAGACTAGGCGAGATGTCCAGTTTGAGGTAGGTGATCTGGTTTGGGTCTCTCTGTCCAGAGAACGATATCCTGCTGGTGAATATCACAAGCTCAAGGACCGGAAGGTTGGACCATGCCAAATCTTGGAGAAACTTGGCGTCAATCTTACCAAGTCGAGTTACCGGACTAGTTCAGCATCTCCAATGTTTTTAATGTGCAGCATCTCACGGCTTTCCATGGAGATAATCCGAGCGTGAGGACAAGCTTCGTTCAGGAGGGGGAGCTTGATGCAGAGCTGGTTGCTGATCCAGGCGATTCAGATGCGAGGTAATTTTCGATTCCACAAACAGCTCCACGGCGTTCAGAACATCTGAAGAAGAGGACGGGAGCTGTTTGAAACACCGAATTGATGTCGAGCACGATTCCCGAGGTAACTGAAACGAGATCGAATCGGGTTGAAATCTGACTAGGTGACTCGGAACTGCCTAACGAACCAAAGTCACTGCTATGCTGTGATGCAGGGCATTTTTCGGCTTCAGGCTATTTTCTGTTTTCAATGGCATTGTCGTAATTTTATAGTTTTTAGTGACAGTTTCGTAATTTAGTTGTTTTCTAGGTTTTTTTTTTTTTTTTGCAATTTCTTTTCCGATTTGGGTTAGGATTTCCGATTAGGCTTAGGATTTGTTTTGCCTATAAATTTCGTTTTTCGGCTGAATGTTTTTCAGACCGTTTTGATGAATTAAAGTTGCCTCTTTGCGGCTTTGCGATTTTTGACTACTTTGAAAATTCGTTTTCGTTTGATTTTAATTTTCGTCTTCTAACTACTTGCGTTGAAGTTTGATTAGAAGGAAAATTGGATCAGGTTTTATTTTCATTTCTTGTTTTGCAAGTTTCTGAACAAGAACGAATCTTCAGATTTTGTTTCCGACTGCATCACCTTGCAAAGTAGAAAGAATTTTTCCAATCCCTGCTTGAGGATTTGAAAGGACCTACTGGCTTGTACCTAAGGTTGAATTGAAGGTATCCTACAGTAGTACTCTTCAGTGCCGAGGAGATACCGACCTTGAGGAAACATCTAAAGAGCTCCAAGGAAATTGGAACCCGATAGAGGTGACAAGTTGCAATGAACGTAATTATTGCCCACATAGTGTTTGGAACGAGCTATGCGATGGGGAAGTCCCTAAAATGGGCGATGTCTAAGAACAGAGGATGCAGATAGCATAGAAGAATGCCCCCTCTGAGGTTGGTTAGGTGAATTACTATGTGTAAATCTCACAACTATGTCCTCATTTCCAAACCCCTCTCCCCACTAATTTGAAAAATTTCAGAGGGTCCAAACGAAGAAGACATAAAAAAGACCTCTAGTTCTGAGGGGTGGTAAAATTTATTGGTCACTCGGGGAGCCTTAAAAGAGATTGGGGGCAAATAAAATACTCCATTCTCTGGGTCTACAATGGAAAAAGAGCGGACTACTTCTCCAGAATGGGGAGCAGGAGTGCTAGACGTAGAAGACTTAGGGAAAGAAGCAGAAGCCATTTTTTTTTTTCGAGAAAGAACAAAAGATGAAATTTTTTCCAGAAATAGTATGGGGTAGAGAAGAGAGAACTCACTCGCTAATTCCTAAAGGATTAAGGAAGGAGATGAGATGTTTTGACCCTAAAATACTCGCCGGATAGAGAAAAAGAGGGAGTTCGGGAACGACATAGATGATGTTGCAGAAAAGAATTCTGTGAGCAAGAAAAAAGTTTCGGTAAATCCTAAAATCTTCAAAAGCCTCCTAATTTATATGAGATAAGGAGTCCTTTGGGTTGTTGAAAAATATCTGGTATGTCGGGATTCGAGGCAACTGCTAAGACGGATGAGGCACGTCACCTCCCAAAACTAGCAGTTATAGAAAAATGGCGTGACTCTTCAAAGGTCGCGACTTAAAGTTGGTAATTTAGGAGCCATGAACTACGAGCTCGTTGGGCCTACAGAAGAGTAATGATGGGAGAAACGGGCACGTAATGGATAAATCAACCCAAATGGGCTCAAGCCCAGACCCTAATACCTGAAAGTCAGACTCACGAGTCAAGACGAAAGGTGAGCAGTGATGGCCTACCACTGACCTCCCAGGTCACTGACCTCTAAAATGAGCTCAGGAGAGGTCTCATGGGACCATGACCATCGACCCGGTGAGCTCCAACCTATCTCATACACCTTCCATGCCATGACAAAATGTGCATGACTCCTAACACACTCCATGAACCTATAATCACTCTTCGTGACCTCATAGAAGAGATAGTCCAGACCTTTGGTACCCAAGGGCACGTCGCGAAGTTGGTTTAAAGGTCGTTAGCGAGCTTTTAGCTCTCTACCAGAGAAGTGAATGGCAAGGTATCCCAACTTAGAGAAACTCGACAATTTTATGAGCAATTGGCAGGATATGATACGATCTCACAATTTTGCTAATTGCCTACTGCCACGTAATTGAAGAGTGCTGATCAAAGAGGCAACTTACTTAAATTCACTATATATTATCGAATCACATACAATTTAAGGACAAGGACACAATAGATTGAGCTAATTTACTCGAGATTGCTCTCTCAGAATATAGAAATAGGCATCGGAGCTATTCCCCAAGCAATAGCACACTTCGATGACCTAATCCTTTTCTTCACATTTTGCGATCACTGAAGTCATCACAGTTCGGGGTGACCCAGAGGCTACTTTTGAGCTCTATCAATTACATAAATGAATTTTTTTTATTACCTTTTCTTGTCATTTTTCGTTCTATAAATAAATAGATACCTTTTTCATAAATGGTAAGGGTTTTTTACTTTTAAAAATGGATGGGGTTCTCAATTTTAGTAAATAAAAAAAGAAATAAGGCATGTATTTTTTTGAATCCGTCTTTATTGTAAAACCTAATGATACAAATAAAGAAGGATTCAAAAAAATACATACCTTAAATATAAAATGTGTGTCCCTAGTTGACCGGGAGATATGTCGGAAACTGAATGATGATGTGCTGGACAAATACACTGCCTCCCTTCACATTGAAGTAAGTTTTTTCAACTCTCTTTATTTTTGCAGTTGTTTCTATTTTGAATTGTCTTTATTTTTGACCTCCTCTTTTCTTTCTTTGGTGAGAGGCTGAGGAGACATGCTGAAAAGGACAAAAAGGACCAGGAATTCACCTCTCTAATCTTTGAGCTTCAAGATGCAAAAGCTTGCATGGAGAAGGAGAATGCCAAGCTCATGGCCTCAGTTGAAAAGGCTAATGTTCTTATACTGATGTGTTCAATCTTATGCAAGAATGTGAAAAGAACATTGAGGAAGTCAGATTCGAGACTCAGGCCTTGTCTGCAACTCTAGGGGGATGCTAACCAGAAGAATGAGTAGTTGCTCCAACTCGGCAATCCGTAGAGGGACCGCATTCAAGGGCTTGAGGCTTGGCTAGTTAACCTCCATGGTTTCTACATAGAGTCCTTATTGCAACCTCAGATGATTAGGTTATATGTGGAGGTCATGGACAAACTCCGGGAGCTCAACGTAGTGATGAAGATTGACCTAGAAGTTGATGCTCAACTTTACCATCCAGAGTAAATGGTTCCTCTTCCATGGGAGCAAGAAGCCTCACCCTCACAAAATGAGGTCGTTGCAGTAGTGGTGCTGTCCAATGTTCTTTAGGTTGGTGAGGGCCCTTCTAGGAATAGAAAAGAGCTAGTGGTTGAGCCTCTTGGAGCTGAGACAGCTGGGAGAGAAATTCATGACATGACTTTTGTGGCATTTGGTCGACTTGAAGGTACTACTATCTCTGGGTATGGTGACTTGGTTATTCATTACCTCTTTCAGCCCCTGCATATTGACTTTGATGAGGTACTTGACATTTTTTGAGCTATCCACCTATCCTTAGGCAGACGGCCATTTGTAGATGCTAACTATTATCCTGCAGGACCCTCAAGTGTTGCCAACTAGGAAGTGGCTGTAGAAGGGAAGGTCATATTGAGCTCACTGGAAGCTCCAGAAGATGATGATGATGAGCCCCTCATTCATTGCCAACGGAGAAGTAACATGGAGAAGGCCGTGTAATAGAATAGGATGTCCCACTATCTTTGCTTCTCTATATTTGTAACACTGAATATTCAGCTTTTTACCTTCCTGCTTTATTGAATCGAATATTTTCTTCAGAGGTCTGTTTGTGGCCTCTTTCTTGATATCAACATGATTTTCCCTAAGTATCTTGCCTTTGCTTTAATACTTAGAACTTGCATAATAATCTGAATTGGTTTCGAAACTCGCTATTCAGCGAGCTCCTTTCAAACGGTTTCCCTTGTCGTATAGTGAATTTGTAAGAAGTTCTTAGAAGCCTTAAACATAGAATTTATTTAGAAGGCAAATATTCCAAGGTCTTAGGAGTTTTCTTCCTTCAAGATCAGCGAGCTTTTAGCTCCCTCCTTTGTGGACTTCTTGGATTACATAAGGCTCTTCCTAGCTTTCTTGCAATTTGGACAGTTGTCCTTGTTTCCTAACATCTGACCTTTTGAGGACCATTTCTCCATCTGTGATATGCCTTTCTTTCAATTTTTTGTTGAAAAAAATTTGTGACTTACCTTTTATACCTTCTATTGGCTTCCATTACTTTGCTTCTAACTTTTTTTAGGAGGTTGAGGTCTGCCCTTCTCTCCCTCTAGTTTAAGAATGAATCATATTTGGTCAGTCTTAGGGATTTCATTCCAACCTTGACTGGCATTATTGCCTCTGCACCAAAGCATAAATTGAATGGTGTTTCTCCGGTAGCTTTTCTAGGTGTGGTTCTGTATGCCCACAAGATACTTGGAATTTCTTCTGCCTAGGAAGGTTTGCGACGTTCCTTCTTGAGCTCGGTGAGTCTTTTCTTGAGACCTTCCAGGATGGTTCTATTTGTTACCTCAACCAATCCGTTGGCTTGGGGATGAGCTACAGAGGTTAACTTTTGCTCAATATTTAAGTTTTTACAGAAAGTCTTGAATGTATCGCCGATGAATTGTTGTCCATTGTCAGAAATAATAGCTCGGGGAATCCCCAATCTACATACAGTGTTCTCTCGAATCAACCCATCTGGTGAGTATTCTACAGCAACAATCAGGAATTCGACACCCCCCACTCTTTTTGGAAAGGGTCCTAATATGTCGATATCCCAGATATCAAAACGTAAAGATGAATTGGTGGATTGATACCTTGTAGGCAGCTCATGTGATTTGTTTCCATGCAACTGGCAGCTCGTGCATTTCTGTATGATCTTCTCAATATTAGAAACCATTGAAGGCCAATAATACCCTGTCCTAAGTATTTTCTTGGCAATGGTTTTTACCTCTTTGTGTGATCCACATATTCCACTTTTTACCTCTGCAATGACATACTCTCTTTCTCTCTCGCTTAGGCATTTTAGGAATGGCCATGTATGTGACCTTCTGTACACCTCATCATCCCCTATCAGGACGTAGTGAGGTGCCCACTTCTACACTTGGCAAGCTTCTTTGGGATCTTGTGGGAGGTCGCCATCTTTGAGAAATTTGTAAATTGGATATCTCTAGCCTGCCTAATTCTGTATAACCAAGTTCTCTTCTTGGTTTTTGTTGGGAGAGTATAATTGTTCCTCTAATAACTCTACTATTAAGAGCTTGGAATATTTGGCATTTAAAAAAATTCTATGCCTGAGGCTTTTAAGAACTTCTTAGACCTTGTAGATTCACTATAAAGCTCGGGAAACTATTCGAAAGGAGCTCGTTGAGTAGCGGATGACCTCAGCAGCCACTTTAGTTGAACTTGAACAAGGCATGAATAAAAGATAAGTTTTTAGAGTTATTGAGATCTTATTTTATCTTTTTTGCCTTAGTTTCAACGCTAGTTTAGTTCATTATGCAAATTCAAAGTGCTAAAGCAAAGACAAGATACTTGGGGGAAATCCAGCTGTTATAAAATAAGAGGCCACAAACAAACCCCTAAAACTGAAATATTCAGTACAGTGAGGCAGAAAAGTAAAAGCTAAACATTCAATATAGCAAATATGAAGAAGAAAGACCATGGAAGATCCTATTCTATTACAAATGCTCAGTCTTACTCTTCATCACTCTTGGGGAACCTCAAGTGTTTTGGGCGGGGCCTCCTCCTCCAAGCTACCTTCATAACCGGCGATTGCTGAGGGGTTCTTCATCTTCTGTGTCGTCATCCTTTGCAGCTACTTATGCACCGGAGGCATTTGAGGGGCCTGCAGAGTAATAGTTAGTATCTACAAATGGGGTCTGCCTAAGGATAGGCGGATAGCTCGAAAAATGTCAAGTACCTCATCAAAGTCAATATGGAGGGGATGAAAGGGGTAATGAGTAACCAAGTCACCATAACCAGAGATAGCAATACCTTCAGGCCGAGGGAATGCCATGGGAGGGATGTCATGAATTGCCTTCCCAGCTATCTCAGCTCCAAGAAGCTTGACCACTGGCTTTTTTAATTTGCCAGAAGGGCCCTCACCAGCCTGGCCAACCTTAGCTAGGACCTCGGTTGCAACAACCTCCTCCTACTAGGTCGAGGGTTCTTGCTCACACGGAAGAGGAACGGTTGACTTTGGATGATAAAGTTGAGCATCAAGCTCTGGGTCTGTCTTCAACTCCGAGTTGAGCTCCTTGAGTTTGTTCGTGACCTCCACATATAACCAAATCATTTGAGGTGGTAGCAAGGACTCTATGTAGTCTTGGAAGGCAGGAATTCCCTTGAGCTTGGCCAAGGAAAGGTTGCCATCATCATCACAGATACCTTGGAGGTCCCTAATTTGAGCCTCAAGCTTTTAAATGCTCTCTCTCTATTGATTACTGAGCTTGAGCGACGGTTCATTCTTCTTGTCAGCATCCCGTAGACATGGCCTAATTTTCAGCCCCAGCTTCTTCAATGTTCCTTTTGTATTCTTGCAAAAGATTGAACATGTCTGTATAATAGGCATTAGCCTTCTCAGTAGAGGCTGCGAGATTAGCATTCTCCTTTTTTAGGCGAGCCTTTGTGTCTTGAAGCTCAGAGATCAAGGGGTGAACTTCTAATCCTTTTTGGCCTTTCTGGCCAGTCATTTCAGCAGCTCGCCAAGGAAGACATGGTTCTGCAGACAAAGAAAAAGGGAGGTAAAAAATGCAGACAAGTCAAAACAGAAGCAAATGTAAAACTAAGAAAGTTGAAAAAACTTACAGTAGTGTGAAGGGAAGCAGTATATTCGTCCCGTTCGTCATCATTCAGTTGCCGAGATATCTCCTTGTCAACTGGGGGCACACACTCTATTAAGAATGACTGGAAGTGTGGCCACTGAAACAAAGAGTTTGAAGACTCCATGGCCAGGTCAGGGACCCATCTCGAGGTCCCCTCATCAACATGGGCAGCTAGGGAAGCATTCCCCAGTCTCTTCAAAGTGGCTGTGACCTCCTCGGTTGCGTAGCCATTGAACTCCAACCTCGACCTTAAGGTTGTCGGAGCCTTCCTCTTACCTGAGCAGGTTGGAGGAGTCCTCTTCTCAGAAGGTGCAAATTGCGAGGAAGAAGAAATAGTAATCTTCACAGGCCTATCAGAGGCCCTCAGGGCAACTACCTTGGCACTCTTCTTCAGAGCAGTCTGGGTACTATTAGCCACAACAATCTGCTTTCCTTAAGGTTGAGGAATTGGAATTTTGACTAAGGTAGCATCAGTAGTAGCAGTCGTGGTAGCAGCAGCAGTAGAGAAGGCACCAGCGGTGCCCCTAACTCCACCACCAGGAGCCTATGGAGGAGTAGACTTCAGAAGCCCGGAGGTGGTCCTCATTGCTATCAAAACAAAACAAGAAAGAAAGTATGTCAGTACACAAAAAGGTTAAAATGAGCTCATTTAAAATAGATAGAAAAAACTTCCTACCAGAAGTTGAAATCCCCAGAGCTCTCCTGACAGATGGGAGGTTGTAGTCTGCTGGACTCCCTAGTCTAGCGGGGCGAAGAAACGTGACAGGCCAGGAAGGTAAACTACACTCGACCTTGGTGACATCAGAATGGACCACTGCAATTAAAATGGCCCTATCCCTCTCCTGTTCACTTGTCAGGGTAGGGATCTCATTCGAGAAAGACTTATTCATGTTCCAGTCCGAATAGGCTGGAACTGATTAGATTGTTGGGAAGTTTGGCAAAAAAGAAAAAATTTTTCCAATCCCCTATAGAGGATTGTAAGGGACCTATCAACTTATATTGAGAGGTGAGTTAAAGGTACCCAACAGAGGCGTGCTTGGGGGCCAAGGAGATACCGACCTTGAAGAAACACCTAAACAGCTCCAATGAGATTGGAACTTGATAAAGATGGTAGGTCGCAGTGAATGTGACCACTGCCCATATAGAATTTGGCACAAGTTAGGCTATGGGAAAGCCCTAGAAATAAGCAATATCTAGAAATAGAGTTTGCGGATGGGGCCGAAGAACACCCCTATGTGGTCGGCAACATGAAGGACTATGTGTCCCTCAAGCCAACTACGGGGGCGCTCACCTTCCTTAACAGTGACAATGTCACCTCCCTCTAGTCCCTTCTCCCCATTGATTCAAACATCTCAGTGGGTCCTAAAGAAGAAGATGTGGAGAAGACCTCCAATTCGGAAGGCCGGTAAACCTTACTTTTTATTTGGGGGAGCTCTTATAGAAATCGAGTTAATAAAAAACCCCATTCTCCAGGTCAACAGGTTGGAAGGACGCTCGAATTCTCTAGAACAGAGAGAAGGAGTGCTAGACGCAGAGGATGTAGAAGGCTTTTTTTGACTTGGAACGGGGAAAAGATGAAATTTTTTGCAGAATGCAATTAAAGGAAAAGAGAGCTCACTCGTTTAAAAATTCCTTGGAGAATTAAGTTGAGAATTGTTCTGGGCTCTAAGTCACTTGCTTGATAGAGAAAGAAAAGAAATTTGAGAAGGGGAGTAGCAGATATTGTAGAAAGAAAGAGTTGTATAACAAAGTGCAAGCAAACTATGAAAGAGTTTAGGTAAGTACTAAATCTTCAAAGGATTTGAAATTTATATGAGATAAGGGGTCCCTTGGTTTTCTGAAAAGGATCCGATACTCCAGGAATCGAGCTAACTACCAGGCACATCTTCTCCGAAAAATAGCTGTTACAAGGAAAACTGAGCAGCCTTCAAAGGTCACAATTTAAAGATGGTAATTTAGGCGCCAAGACCTTTGAGCTCACCGGGCCTAAAGCGGGGTAATGATAGAAGAAACGAGCATAACCTAGCCAAGTAAACCTAAACAAATATGACCCAGACAATTCAACCCAAATGGGCTCAAAGCCTAGACCTCAATACCTGAAAGTTAGACTCACGAGTCAACAAGGAAAGGTGGGTAGGGACCTCCTACCACCGACCTCCCAGGTTACTGACCTAATAAATGAGCTCAGGAAAGGTCTCACCGGACCATGACCTTCTACCCGGTGAGCTCCAATCCGTCTCATACATCTTCCATGTTGCAACTAACTATGCGCAACTCCTAACACCCTCCCAAGTCTTTAATCACTCGACTCGACCTCCCAAAAGAGATAGATGAGACCTTTGACGTCCACGGGCAATTCGTAAAGTTGGTCCAAAGGCCGTGCTTGTAGCTCTCGACCAGAGAGGTGAATGGCAAGATATCTAAACCTAGGGAAACTCTACGATACTAGGAGCAATTGGCAGGATCTGATATGATCCCACAATTATCCTAATTGCCTACTATCACTTACTAGAAAGCCCGAATCAAAGAGCTAACTTACTTGATTTTTAATAGATAATCAAATTACAAACAGTCTACGGACAAGAACGACAACCTGGACAGTGTTTTTGGAGTTAATTACACAAGATTACTCTCTCAGAATAGTGTCTTAGGCATCGGAGCTCTTGTCGCAAACTCCGGTTTCCCATTCCCTTTCTTCTCAGGTTGTGATCACAGACGCCATTGCAATTCAAGGTGAGCCGAAGGCTACTTCTAAGCTCCATCAAAGGTGATTATATGGAAGCCTGAGATTCGTTAAGATCAGATAAGGTGAGTATTGGGATTACTCCTTTTCTTTAGAAACGTTTATTTCCAGAGAAATTTTAAAAAGACAATTTGTTTTTGTTATTGATGGTATTCCTAAATATTTTCTTTAACATTAATTAGTTATGAAAAATTATTTGCACTGTTATGTCACTGTTAAAAACAATTTGAGTTATTGTATAATTTAGTCCTCAAATTTTAACCTTTTGAAAGTTTTGGTTCATAAAGTTTTTTTTAATCTTTATCGTCCCTAAACAATTTATGATTAGTCATTTGCTCCTTTTGATCGGATTCTTAAAAAACGTCACCAAATTTTAAAGTCAATTGCGAGCTGACCAAAATGGGAAGGACATTATAATCAATACACTGTTCAATATTCATAATCTGATCTCTCTTTCTCTCTCTCTGCTTTTCGATCGAGCAAAGCAGTAGCGGCCAGAGATAGAGGAAGAATTCGTAGAGAGAGCTATCAATTTGTTTTGATATGAAAAGACGAGAAGATATATTTTGAGCTTGTTGGTACCGAAAGTTTATTACTGAAACACAGAGGTTGGATAGGCAAATATTCCCTCATCCATAAAAACCCAACCGAAATTTCACACTTTGAGAGAGAGGTTGAATCAATATGTGGAATGCCTAATTAAGCACGTCAATTTTGATTCTTGAAGCATCTAAATCTAAATAATATAAATAATAAAAAAAAATCCGAATCCCTGCCTGGCCAGTATCCTCCTGACCACCAAACACCACCTATAACGAAGAAAGAATCCTGTGTATGAAAACAGTACCAAGAAATTAGGGCCTTTTCCTCCTCCATCCCACTCCCTAGTTTATAATGACTGGTAAAGAAAACCATAACATCGATTTGAATTGAGTAGAAAAAGTTGAAAGAATGTTTGGTTCTTAAATTTAAAATTTAAAGTTTAGAGAAGGAAAGAGACAAAGCTTGGTTCTTTTAGTTTCAAAAAGTTGGCAAAGATTGATTGCATTTCTTTGGTAGTA
>JAOXNR010054438.1:0-12559 GCA_028571225.1 Parsonsia alboflavescens | reverse complement strand
TATACTTGAAATATTGATCTTTGTACAAGAACTCCCAATCATTATTAACATCATCTTCAATCTCCAACAAGTCTTTCCTCATTCTTGATCTTCCAACCTTGTATTTGAAATACAAGCACTTGTACATAAACTCCTTTATTCCGCAAGCATCTTCATATGAGATCTTCCATGAATTATCCCATGCCATGTATGCTCCTTGATCTCCATCAAAGGGTCACTATCCTCATCATCATCCCCTTTACAATCCATATCAACATCTCCATTATCCTCCTTCTCACTAGAAGACTCAACAAATCCTCTATTCATATGAATATTTCTCTTGTTAGAGAAATATTGTGGAGACATGTGTCCATAACCTTGGAATTTAAAACACTTGATCTCTCTAGCTTTATAATGCGATTGTTTCATTCTACCTTTCTCATGTACAAGACCTTTCACTTCTCCAAGTTTCGGTCTTGAAGCTTCCTCGTTGGTTGGGGCTTTTGTCACTCCTTGATCATATACTTGCTAGCCACATTGACAGAACTACCACTATCCACAATAAGGCTACACAAATTTCCCTTAATCATGCATCTTGAATGGAACAAATTCTCTCTTTGCAACTCATCTTCATCCTTAGTTTGAGTACTCAAGACTCTTCTAATCACCATGTTCACTTGACCACCAAGAATCCCTTCACTAGGGTCACTACCCTCATCATCATCCCTTCACAATCCATGTCAACATCTCCATTATCCTTCTTCTCAATAGAAGACTCAACAAATCCCCTATCCATATGAATATTTCTCTTGTTAGGACATTGTGGAGACATGTGTCCATAACCTTGGAATTTAAAACATTTGATCTTCTAGCTTTATATGGGGATTGTTACATTGTACCTTTGTCACCCAGAGGAGCTTTCATTGTAGCTTCCTTCTTGAGCCATGAACTTGTAGCTTTGTTAGATGAGTTCCCATAGCTATAGGATTTTCCATAATACGCTTTCCTATTCTTGATTTGACTTTCAATTTTGATGGCCTTTTGCACCATCTCCTCCAAGCCTTCATATTGTTGTAGCTCAAGGGTATCTCCAATCTCCTTGTTCAATCCATTGAGAAACTTTGCCATTGTTGCTTCCTCTTCCTCTCCCACAAGATTGCTCCTTATCGTTGCTATCTCTATTTCTTTGTACTTTGATTCTTGAGTGAGGGTTTGGCACAAATCTCTTTCTTAGGTTTTTTTTCATCTCCTCCCAAGTCTGTATTGGTGGTTCTTTTTACCTCCTCTTGGAAGTAACAAGATGACCCCTACATATGATGGCATAGTCTATGATCCCCACAATTGCTAGCTTAATCTTCTTCTCCTCGGAGTAGTTATGGCACTAAAAAATGGACTCCACCCTTCTTTCCCAATCTAAGTAAGCATTGGGGCCATCTCCACCGAAAAATGGCTGCACCATTAGCTTGATACTCCTAAGTTCTTGTAAACATCATCATCTCTTGTTTGCCTTTTTGGCCTCTCTTCTTCATATTTATCATCAAAGTCTCCATAATTGATACTATCCTCATATGGTTGCTCTTGATGGATTCTCCTCCTTGGTTGATGATAGAGATCAAGCTCCAACAATGCCTCTGGGACCTATTACAAGAGAAAGGGCATCAAGGATGAAGAGATCATTGGTGGCATTCATACAAAATCAAGAGGAATTACTTGACTTTGAAGACATCTTCAAGGAGACAAAGCTTGATGAAGAACATAAAGGGAAGGATTATAACTTGTGTGTGGTTCAAGGCCTTGAGGATGATGATGGAAGGTTTATAAATGAAGAACAAGGCATTGGGGACCTTCGAAGTCAAGTTGGGAAGCCTAGGAAGGCTTGGAATGAAGTTGGCATGATGCAAAATGAGTTCGGGGCGGAGATAGCACGAGAGAGCATTGATTGGCACGCCTAGAAGCCATATGGAGCTGAATAGTGCTAGAGCCGGTGCCGGATGGAAGCACCAGATGCTCTCTGGAAGAAATTCCAGTAGCAATCCTTCCCTCCCATTCGGTGCTCCCCTTGCTCGAGCCAACGCCAGATTAGTTGTCCCCTGCTCACTCATATGCGATGTTTTCTCGAATTTTATTTACTTTCCTTCATTCTTTTTGGCCTTTTAACCATATGTAAGACTTATTTAGGGTTTCTTACTACCAAGACTATATATAGTCTCTTAAATCTAATTTGAAAAACAACTAGATTAGACGAACACAATTCCATTGGAATTAAATCAAATTTGAAGATCAAACATGATTTTTCTTGAGTGTTCTTGAGAGTTCCTCTTAGGATTCTTGGTTCACTACACAAAGAGGCATTCAATTACTTTGGGGTGAGGTATTGAAGTGTCTACCAAATCAAGAGGTTGGTTGTTGTTGATTATCCAAAAAAGGTCAACCTAATCTCCCTTCAATCTTTGATGGGTCCTTGATTACTTTGATTGATTTCTTGCATGTATGAACACTAAAACCTTCAACCTTCAAGAAATCACATCATATTTTGGTATTAGAACCAGGTTATCTTCAAAGATTTCCCTATCTATACTTGTTTTCTTTGTTTAAGTGCTAAGATCATACTTTTCTTTGAAATCCCACGATCTTATATGTGTTTCTATGGTTTTTTCCATCTACAACTATCCTAGTTCTTCTCCTGTGATCTCTTTGTGATTGTGGAATTGTACCTAGGTTAATTCAATTTGTTTGGTGAATCCACTTCTTCTACTATCTCTAAAAAAAGATAAGGACAAAAAAGAAAGATCAAAAGCTAAAAAAAGAAAAAAAAAAGGAAAAAATTCGTGCACAATAGTGCCGAAAAAGAGAGTGAAAAATCATTGGGTTTGTTGAATTCAGGTTGAAATCTCTTATGCTATTGAACTATTGTTGGGTGGAGATTGTGATGTGATTTCCTTGTAGGTTGAAGGTTAACATTCACACAAACAAGAAACCAAATCAAAGTGTAAGAAAAGGAATCATCAACGGTTAGTTTTTGGGAGATTAAGTTGACCTTTGTAGATAAAACCACAACAACCAACTTCATGATTTGTATGGACAACTCAATACCTCACCCATAGTGATTGAGAGCCCAAGTAGAAATGACTAAGAAACCTACGTAGAAGTTCTAAGAACACTCCCAAGAAGATCAAGTTTGATCTTGGTTTGGAATGTTTCCAATGGAAATTTTTGTTTGTCTAAAATCTAAATAACTATTACATATGAAGTCCTATTTATAATAGAAAGAGTAGAAACCCTAAACAAGTCTAACAAGAGTCAAGGACCAAAAATTAGAGAAGGAAAGCTATTAACTTGCTGTTTTCATCACATTTGGGAAACTAGTCTCGCTTCTGTCCAACCTGTGCTGCAAATTGTTGTAGAACTAGATGTAGCGTCTAATCCCTTCTGTTTCGGTCTGGCTCTCCATCTGGCACCGGCTGAGGTATTGTAGGGAGCTGGATGCCCCTGCTGCCAGCCCTTCATTGCTCTTCTCGTGTCATCTTTCCGCCAACTTCGTCTGGCCTCGTGCCATTGTCATTCCAAATTTTCCTAGGCTTCCCAACTTAGTTTCTAAGGTCTCTGAAGCCTTAATCTTCATTTAGAGTCCTCCCACGTTCATCCTCACTTTCCTGAATCTCATATAAGTTATACTCCTTCCTTGTTTGTTCTTCTTCAAGTTCATCCCCCTCGAACAAGTGTTCGAAATCAAATCGTTCTTCCCCCATCTCTTGAACAAATACCATCAAAGCCTTCTTCGTTCTCTTCTTCATTCTTAAACTGTGATACTTGTACCTGGCCTTATTGCATAGCATCTTTGGATATCCATCATTCCCCCTCACCTCAAAAGGATTCGTCCTCGAATCTTCAAGTCCCTTTTATGAAAGAGTTGGTTTCTTTGTGATAGATATGTATTCCTTCTCACTTTGAAGAAGCTCATTAGAAGGAACATAAAAGACAAGGAATACTGGCCATTTAGAACAACCAAGAATCCAATTTCTATTATTTAAAGAATATGACAACAAGGCATTAAATCCCATTGGTCTATGACCCCATAAAGCATAATAAGAAAGAACTTCAATTCTTGAATTCATGCACAATAAGCTCAAGAAGCAACCCCTTCACATGGCATACACATGTCCTCCATCAAAAGTATCAAACATATGTATAATAAAAGAAACAAGAAAGTTCTCTTCACATATGCTAGAACTCGTCACATTGCCAATACAGACATCATTATGCTCTCTTGAAAGCAAGGGATTTTTCAAAGACTTCCAAAATATTATCATATCTCTATTCTTGGCACAAAACTCAAATAGTAAAATCACATAGTGCCACCAATCATGCCAAATAAAGATTAAATTCGTAGTCATCACATTGTTTTCATCAACATTAAGCCTTTCAACGTCACTAAAGATCAAATTCTCATCATGACATGGACATATTCTTTCACAAGAATTTAACAAGTATTCAACAATGAGTATAGGCTTCCATTTCATATGTAGTCCTATCACATGTTTTCTAAACACGATATCCAAGGTTCTAGGACTATCATATCTCGAAAATTCAACTTCATGAGTCTAAAGATTCAACAACTTAATGACATCATGTTTAGAATACTCAAGAACTTGTGAAGTACCTCTTCTAGGCATATTATCATGAAATTCACAAGCTTCTTCACAAATTTTCAACAAGCAATACTTCTTAATAAGCTTGGGCTTTTTCCTCACATTCACAATGAAATAGGTTTCAAACAAGATAAGCAACCAATTAGGATCAACAAGGAATCTACAGATGATACTACAAAGAGAGAAATTTGAATCAAGGATGGTAATTTCAAATATCCTCAATAATCGATCATCCCAGAAAAACTTTAAAATTTTATTCAGGTTTCTACCAAAGTCATGCTTAAACAAGTCAAGCAAGTATCTCAATTGATAAGAATGTGACTCTAAGTTATTCCCATGACAACCATTTATCAACAATTCACACACAGAATCCATAGGCATGAATATAGCATTTTCACCAAACAAAGGATAAACATGCTTATGAACTCCATCATGTATGACTTGTCGTGGAACATCAAACTCATAGTCACAAGCATATTCTTTCATCATTGATTGCCTCACAAACTCAAAATCCATCAAAGTTATCACTAAACTCAAAGAAGTATAAGACATGCTTTCTCTAGATAAGAATTCATCATGCTCAAGAATTTTCATAATAGCATTTTGTTGATGAACATCATAAACATCTCTAGACTCACACTTACCTTGATGCTTGGAACAATCAAGAATGCATAAGAAACCAATTCTAAGCATTTTACCATGAACATCATAAGCTTTGAATCTAAGAATCTGAAGAAAAATGAATCCAAGCACTCATGTTGTTATCTAAGTCATGAGACTTCAAAATTTCAACTAGAGTCAACCTCTTAACATGACATGCTTCATCATCAATTTCCAACAAGCAATTATCATCAATAAGCATGAGCTTTTTTCTCATATGAATCATAATGAAGTGCACCGCAAACAAGATGAATAAGAATTTGGAATCAACAATGAGGATGCACACTAGACCACAAAGATATAAATTGTTACCAAGAAGTGTAACATCAAAGATCTACAATAATCGCTGATCTAAAACAAACTTCAAAATTCCATTCATGTGTGTCCCAAAGATATGCTTCAAAAAGAAGTTCAAGTCATTCCATTCACAAGAATATATCTTCAAGTTGTTTCTATGAAACAAAATAGCTAACAAGTCATACATAGAATTCATAGGCATAAACAAAGCATTTTCTTCAATCAAAGAATTAATTTGCTCATAGAATTCACCATATATAAATTGTCTAGAGATATTAAGCACATAATCACAAGCATGCTCATCTGCATATGATTCTCTGACGAGCTTAAGATTCATTCAAAAAGCACTTAGAGATATACAACTTACTTCTACATGCATGAATCTCATTTCTAGAACCATAATCAAGAAAATATCTACCATCATTTTCTTGCACACAAGAGTCCTTCACAACTCAAAATCCATGAAAGCTTTAACAAGACTTATAGAAGTATACTTACTTTCTCTAAACAAAGAATCTTTATGCTCTAGAATTTCAACAATAGCAAGTAAGTTGCTTATGAATATCATAAGCATTTCCACAATTATACTTAATCATAGAAAACATATTTTCATGCTCATAATTCAACAATCTATTACCAAGGGTAGAGATTAGAGTGTACGACTATAAAATCTCACTCATTACCATGTTGTCCTTGACTTTGTTCAACTTGATTATGCCTTCAAAGTCATGCGACCTAGACAAGGAAACACTAGAAAAAGAATGGTCAATGTTAGTAGTAGGAATTTAAATCTCTTTGTTCGTCACCAAAGCACTCTTATTCTCTCTTTCTTTTTCATGTGAGCTCTCTTTTTCTTTTCTTTGCTTTCCTCTCAATCTCTTTTTCTTCCTCAAGCCCACTCTAATTTTTCATCTCTTTTTGTCCCTCAAAATTTTTTTTAATCTCTTCCTCTCCTTTTTCTATTCTCTCTTGTTCTTTTTCTCTCTCATTTTTCACAATCGAAACTTCTTCTTTCACAATTGGAATCTCTTCCCTCATTTCATTGGACTATTGAACATGCTCATTTATAACAATTTCTTCAAGACCCATTCCACCTTTAACTTCACTGGTAATTGAGGTGTCTTCATTTTTAGGCTCCAAGCTCTCCCATGTTGGATGATGTGAAGTCTTATGGCCACCTTCTTTGTTCTTAGTTGATGAAAAAGAAACTAGACTTGAGTTTTTATAAGATTTCACATATGATGACTTTCTTTTCTCCAAGCTTCTTTCAATTTGGGTGGCCATTTGTACCATTTCCTCAAGATCAACGAAATTGTGTGGTTCTACTCTTTCTTTAATCTCTTTTCTCAATCCTTTGAGAAATATGGCCATTGAAGCTTCTCTATCCCTTTTAGTGTTAGTTCCCTTCATGACTAACTCCATTTGTTTCATGTAGTCCCCGACACTGTTGGAACCTTGAGTAGTGCATATATATATCTATCTCTTCTACGCCTCTCCTCAACTTCAAAGTCATAATAGTCATCATGATTTACTTGTTGTCTCCTTCTTCCAACTCTTCCATTTGGCACATACTCCTTAGAAGAACAAGGTTGATATTCATCTCCCCTCCCTCCTTGTTGCCCATGTCTTCTAGGAGTTTTAGATTGGAGCTTACCTACCCTTCTTTCAAAGTGGTCTACCCGAGTGTTGAGATCCCTCCTTAGTTCTCCCATGTTCATGGTCAAGTTCTCAATTCTTTCTCCCATGGTCGTGGTCATGTTCTCAATTCTTTCCAAGACGGTGGATAAAATGACATTGTCTTACCCCATGTTTGAAGCTTGTAAAGATGGTGAAGTTCCTTATGTTATAATAGCCTTCAAGAACAATCAAGAAAATAGGAAAATTTGTCCTCACGTTTCACACGTGTATCGCTCTATCACTTGGCTTTTTCTTTTCCCTCTATTGATTTCACTCCTAATGCCTTTTTCCACTCTAGTTCCTCTTTCTAGTTCTTACTCAACTCACAAGAGCAAGGGGCAAATCACTTAGGCAAAAGTACCAAATTGATCCACAAAAATCACTTAGTTGATCAATTGTTGATCTTCAAATAGGAATCAAGAAAGTAGAGTTCCAAAGAATTAAGGTCAACCAACTCAATACAAAAGCGTAAACACTTAAAATCGAAAGAAATTCTCAAATAGGCATTTTATCAAACACCCAGAGGGCAATGAAATTGTGAACCAATTTATCAATGAATTCAACTAACCCAATTCAATTAATTCTCAAATTGATAGATGGTAGGCAGATCAAACACAATAGAACTTCAATTCAACTTCAACCCAACCAATTTCAATAGGATTAAACAAGAAGTCTCACAATGTCACTTTGGCACAACTGGAATTTTCCTTCTTTTTTTTTTTCTTTCTTTTAGAGATAGATGAACACTCAACAAATGGAACTTAACCCTAGCTTGTGTTAAGTTTAATTCCAACAAACACTAAGATTCACAAGAGAAACCAGGATAGATGTAAAAGGAACAAAACAACAAACACATACAAGACCATGTGATTTTCAAAGAAAGATATGATCTGAACACTAAAGAAACCAAAGAAAGCAAATAAGATAGTTAAACCTTTGATGATAACCAAGCTCTAATACCAAAAGATGATGTGATTTCCTTGTAGGCTGAAGGTTAACATTCACATAAACAAGAAACCAAATCAAAGTGTAAGAAGAGGACTCATCAAAGGCTAGTTTTTGGGCGATTAAGATGACCTTTGTAGATTAAAGCACAACAAACAACTTCTTGATTTGTATAGATAACTCAATACCTCACCCAAAGTGATTGAGAGCCCAGGGAGAAATGACTAAGACCCTTAGGTAGAAGTTCTAAGAACATTCTCAAGAAGATCATGTTTGATCTTGGTTTGGAATGTTTCCAAAGGAAATTTCTGTTTGTCTAAAATCTGAATAACTAAACAAGGCACTTAAACAAGTCTAACAAGAATCAAGGACCGAAAATTAGAGAAGGAAAACTGTTAACTTTCTGTTTTCATCACATTTGGGAAGCTAATCTCGCTTCTGTCCGGTGCCAGCTGCAAATTGTAGCAGAACCAGATGTAGTGCCTGATCCTTTCTGTTTCTGTCAGGCCATCTATCCAGCTCCGGATGGGGTACTGTAGGGAGCCGGATGCCCCTGCTGCCAGCCTTTCAATGCTCTTCTCGTGCCATCTTCGCGCCAGCTTTGTTTTGCCTCGTCCCATCTTCATTCCAAGCTTTCCTAGGATTCCCAACTTCATTTCTAAGGTCTCCAAAAAGCCTTGATCTTCATTTGGAGTCCTCTCACCTTCATCCTCACGGTCTTGAATCTCCCATAAGTTATACTCCTTCCTTGTTTGTTCTTCTTCAAGTTCATCCCTCTCGAACATAGCTTCGAAATTAAATCGTTCTTCCCCCATATCTTGAACAAATACCATCAATGCCTTCTTCATTCTCTTATTCATTCTTAAAATGTGATACTTGTACACGGCCTCATTGCATACCATCTTTAGATATCCATTAGATTGAATTGTTGATGAATTGGGATGGAATTGCCTATTGTCTGTGCTTATTTGAGATCAAAGGCTCTGAAATATTGAGATACACTTCAAAATTTGAAATCACAATCTTTGTCCTCAAGGTGTTTGTTGAAATGCCAATCTTATATTTTCTGGGATTGTAAGTGCTTGTTCATTTATCTTGAGCTGATTGACCTTATTCCTTTGGAACTCTATTCTCTTAGTTCTTGTTTGGTGATCATCAATTGATTGAATTGTGTGGATCATTTTGTATTCTTGCCTGCATGATTTGCAATGTGGTTGTGAGTTTAACAACTCGGAAGAGGAGCTAGAATGGAAAAAGGCAATAAGGGGAGAGCTCAATTGAGTGAGTAAAAGCCAAATTCAGTGACGAACAAGAGTGAATTGGTGAGGATATATACAATTCCCGGTTTTTGAAGTTTTATAGTTGGCACAACATGAACAAAAAAGTTACTCCATCATCCCAAGCTTCTCATTTGGAAGTTGACAATGATGGTATGGGTTCATTCATGGAGAGAATGGAGAAGATGACTAGGGAGTTATTCATAAATATGGGATAAAGGAGAAGGGACTTGAACTCAAGGTTGGATCAAGAAGAAGGAAGACTAGATACAACGGAAGAGAAAGGGGCCACCAACTGACGCAGAGCTGGCCCACGAAGATATTCAGGAGGTCCAAGAGGCAGCATGAGAAGTTTGAAGGCAATCGGAGTTGATCGGAAAAGTTTTTGGGGTCGAATTGGAAAAACAGAAAAGTTGTGGGAGCGTTAGAATGGGCTCAAATTTGACAGGTCTATCTGAGACGGTCCAGTGAGCAATAGCCATTGCTATGCAATGCTCAAGGCCATTTTTTGGCCATTCGGGGTCATCTTGATGGACTTTTCTTTTTTCCAGTTTTCTATAATTTTTAGAAACTTTTGGGGTCTTTTCATAATTTTTCCTACTTTCGGTTTAGGGTTTATTTATTACCGTTTTTGTTTGATTATTGGCAGACTTTGATGTTTTGAAACTTTTGAGTTTTCGTTTAATAAAATTTCGAGTATCATAGTGTCTCAAGAATATTATCGTTTTATTCTTGAATCACCCTTTCCTGTAATAAGACTTTCGAGTGAACTTGATTACAGTTGAGGTTCTAATTTTCCCACCATAATTTCCGTCTTACGTCAATTAGTATCAAAGCCAAGATCTACGATGTCAGGAGTTGATCCAACCATAGCCACGATTTTGGAGGAATTGCATAGCAGCCGAGTAGAACGCGAACGGGAGATGCAGCGACTTATTGAGCATCAGGATCTACAGGATCAGCGACAGGACCAGCAGATGCAAATTCTTCATCAGATGCTGTAGCGGATGACAGTTACGAATTCGCCAGCAGAGCAGAACATTGAGTAACCCGCAGGAGGGCCAGCAGTACAAGGCGGCGGTATAGGGAGAGGCGGTCATGGGAATCCAGGGGTGGCGGCTAGGGTCGATCACGTGTCGCGATGGGATTCAGGAATTAAACTTGAGATTCTGCAGTTTTCTGGGAGTTTGGTGCCGGAAGAATTTTTTGATTGGTTAAGCACCGTGGATGAATTGTTCTCGTTGAGAGAAGTCCCTGAGGATATGAAGGTAGGGCTGGTTGCGATCAGATTCAAAGACAGAGCCGCAACTTGGTGGCAATCTTTTCGGTATCAGCAATATTTGGATGGGATGCCTGTTTTGGACGATTGGAACAAACTGAAGAGAGAGATGCGACAAGAGTTTTTACCATTCAATTAATGTCAGACCTCTTTTTGAAATTTACAGAGTCTGACATAAGGGACGAAAAGTGTAGAAGAATATACGTTGGAATTTTACCGGCCAGTAGCATGAAATCAACTCTGTGAGATACAGGAGCAAATTGTAGCCCACTATTTACATGGCCTCCGACCAGCCATCCAGGACTCCCTGCAAGTGCATTCTTTCAGTAACTTCACGGATGTACAGACAAAGGCAAGAGTGGTGGAAGAGAGCTTGATGCGAGCTAGCAGCAGGGGAGTAACATTCGGCAGACCTACTCTTCCGCGGAATCCGACGGCAAACAGCCCAGCGTCATCTTCTTCGTCAAAGGTTTTCAATCCGCCTACCCAACAGGGATGAAGTTCATGACATTTGAGCCAGGGAACAGGGCCGCAGCAGACGCGTCCACCAGTTAACAAAGCAAATATCATTTGCCACCGGTGCCAATAGAAGGGTCATCATGCTTATGAATATCCTCGGCTAAAGTCGCAATAGTTGATCCAGGAGGGAGTCGTAGATGAGTATGTCGGAGAGTTCAAAGATGTTGAGATGGCAGAGGGGGAAGAGTACGTCGTGGCACTAGAGGATGTAAGAGGAGAGAGCTTGGTTTTACGTCGAATTTGTTTAGTTCCGTGGGCTGATGAGGATTGGCGATGTCGGAATATTTTCAGTACCCGTTGTACCATTGGAGACAAAGTCTGCAAAGTAATCATAGACACGGGAAGTTGTGAAAAAGTAATTTAACAAGAAGTTGTTCATAAACTAAATTTGAAGACGGAGCCACATACTTAGCCCTACAAACTCGGTTGGTTGAACAAAGAAACAGAAGTGCAGGTAGATTAGAGATACAGGGTAGAATTCTTGTTTGGGCCGCAACATACTTGCGTGATTTATTGTGATGTAGTGCCAAAGGATGCCGCACACCTATTGCTGGGGCGACCACGGTAGCATGACAACAAGGTGGTATATGACGGATTTACGCACTGCTATACCATTAACAGGGGAGGCAAGAAGGTGGTATTGCAACCAATGCGGGATTCTTTTGCAGAAGGAAAGAAGGCTATTATTTGTGTACCCCTCAAGGAGTTTGAGGTAGATGTTGGTGAAGTCGAGGTTTGTTTTGCAGTGGTTTCAACCACAGTGGTAGGATTAGCAGAGTAGAAAAAAGAGGTGAAATTTGCGGAAAAGGTGAAAGAAATCTTGATGGAGTTCGATGACATACTACCAGAGGAGTTGCCACCAGGATTACCCCCAATGTGTGATGTTCAGCACCAGATTGATTTGGTTCTGGGAGCTGTCCTACCGAACAAGGCGCATTACCGCCTATCTCCACAACGGCATGAAGAATTAAGGTACTAAGTAAACGAGCTGCTTGATAAGGGGTACATCCGGGAGAGTGTCAGTCCTTGCGTCATACCAGCTTTTTTGGTGCCAAAGAGGGACGGAAGTTGGAGGATGCGCGTAGACAGCCGTGCAATAAATCGAATCACCATCAGGTATCATTTTCCAATTCCGAGACTTGATGACATGCTAGATCAACTTAGTGGGGCAATGTTGTTTTCGAAAATTGACTTGAAGAGCGGATATCATCAGATAAGGATCAAGCAGGGAGACGAATGGAAGACAGCTTTCAAAACGGCAGACGGATTATTTGAGT
>JAOXNR010054437.1:0-12559 GCA_028571225.1 Parsonsia alboflavescens | reverse complement strand
TAAATGAGAATCATCTTTCCAAACTCCATAAAGATGGATATTTGGACACCTTTGATTTTGAATCATATGAAAATTGCAAATCTTGTTTATTGGACAAGATGACAAAAGCCCCTTTCATGGGACATAATGAAAAGGTAACTGAATTATTGGGTCTTATACATTCCGATGTGTGTGGTCGATTAAGCACTCAAACTAGAGGTGGGTTTAGATACTTCGTTATATTTACTGATGATTTCAGTAGATATGGCTACTTATATCTTATGAAACACAAATCAGAATCCTTTGAAAAGTTCAAAGAATTCAAGAACAAAGTACAAAACCAACTAGGCCAAAGTATTAAAATACTTCATTCAGATCGAGGTGATGAATACTTAAGCCAAGAATTTCAAGACTATATAAAAGAGTATGGAATAGTTCAAAAACTCACTCCTCTAGCCACGCCACAATGGAATAGGGCGTCTGAAAAGAGAAATCGAACTTTATTAGATATGGTTCGATCAATGATGAGTCATGCAAACCTTCCAATTTCTTTTTGGGATAGCTGCATTTACATTAAATCGTGTTTCATCTACATCAATTCAAAAGACACCATATGAGTTATGGACTAGAAAACGTCCTAAAGTTTCTTTTATGAAGATTTGGGGCTGTGAAGTTTTCGTGAAACGTCAAGTTTCTGATAAACTTGAGCCTAAATCTGACAAGTGTCTCTTTGTAGGTTATCCTAAATTAACTTAAGGATATTACTTTTATAACCCCACTGAGCAAAAGGTGTTTGTAGCTCGTACAGGCATCTTTTTAAAAAAGAGAGTTTGTCTCTAAAAGAGCGAGTGGGAGAAAAGTAGAACTTGAAGAAGTTCAAGAACTACAAAGAGATACAATTAATATAAAGATAGAAACTACAACTATTGTTGATCAAGGACTTGCTTAAGAGACACAAGCTCCAAGTAGGTCACTAAGGACACATCGTCAGCCACAAAGATATGGGTTTCCGAAATCTCAAAATGGTGATGTGTTACTCATAGATCAAGATGAGCCTACTACCTACCAAGAAGCTGTGATGGGCCCAGACTCTGAGAAATGGCTTCAAGCCATGAGATCTGAAATGGAATCCATGTATACAAACCAGATTTGGACTTTGGTTGATCCACCTGAAGGTTTAAAACCTATCAGGTGCAAATAGGTTTTCAAGAAGAAAACCGACATGGATGGTAAATTTCATACTTACAAGGGGCGATTAGTCACTGAAGGTTTCAAACTAGTTCATGGTATTGACTATGACAAAACTTTTTCACCTATAGCCATGATCAAATCCATCAGGATCTTACTTGCTATAGCAGCATATCATGATTATGAAATCTAGCAAATGGATGTCAAGACTGCTTTTTTGAATGGAAAGCTTCTTGAGGATGTGTATATGTCACAACCTGATGGTTTTGTAGATCCGGATAATGCTGGAAAGGTGTACAACCTACAAAGATCCATTTATGGATTAAAGCAAGCATCTCAAAGTTGCAATCTGCATTTTGATGATACAGTCAAGGAATTTAGCTTCATTAAAAATGAAGATGAACCTTGTGTCTACAAGAAGTTCAGTGGGAGTATTGTGGTATTTCTGGTATTATATGTGGATGACATACTTATTATTGGAAATGATATTCCCACCTTACAGTCTATAAAGACTTAGCTAAGGAGTTGTTTTTCCATGAAAGACTTAGGTGAAGCAAATTATATACTGGGTATAAGGATCTATAGAGATCGATCCAGAAAATTGATTGGCCTAAGTCAGAGTACATACAAAGACAAGGTGCTAAAGAGGTTTAGCATGCAACAGTCTAAGAAAGGATTCTTGCCTATCACACATGGCATGAATCTTTCAATAGAACAGTGTCCTACAACAGAGGAAGAAAGACAACGCATGAGTAAGATTCCATATGCATCTGCTATTAGATCTATCATGTATGCTATGTTATGTACATGTCCCTATGTTTCATATGCTTTGAGCATAACAAGTAGGTACCAAGGTGATCCAGGGGAGCACCATTGGACTGCTGTTAATAATATCCTTAGATATTTACGAAATACTAAGGATACATTCCTAATATTTGGAGATGATGAAGAGCTCATTGTAACAGGTTACACTGATGCTAGTTTTCAAACCGATAAAAATGATTTTCGATCGCAATTAGGTTTTGTGTTTTGCCTTAATGGTGGGACTGTATGCTGAAAAAGTTCAAAGTAGACAACAGTGGCTTATTCTACGACGGACGTTGAGTATATTACTATTTCTGAAGCAACAAAAGAGGTAGTTTGGATCAAGAAGTTCATCACTGAGCTTGGGGTGGTTCCTAATATCACTGATCCTATGGAGCTTTATTTTGACAACAACGAAGTTGCACAGGCTAAGGAACCAAGATCTCACCAGTTATCCAAACATATATTTCGGTGATACCACCTCATTCGAGAAATTATCGAGAGAGGAGATGTTAAGATATGCAAAGTACCAACAGATGACAATGTCACCGATTGTCTGACGCAGTAGAGACATGATAGTCACACTAGATTTATGGGCATTAGATTCATGAGTGATTGGTCCTAGTGCAAGTGGGAGATTGTTGGATATGCCCTAAGAACATATGATGATTTTACTTAGTTAGCATAACTTTGTATCATAATGCTATATATATCATTATATAATTTAATTTTATGTCTGCGTTTCATTAATAATTATGTAATGTCCTTAGAATAGTTTATTTCTATTCTTAAAAAGTCCCTAGTAAACTATCATTGAGATTAGGATATCAATTACACATTGAGACTAGTATGTGCTGATTGATGATAGCCGTCATGGATATGAGATATCAAATCATCACATAGGTACACGTAGAGTATCGTGTACTAGATTGACCCGCCATGAAATCACTTCATGGATTGTTATATAAGTGTCGTGAGTGATTTTGTTGTGATAATTATGTCTCATCTTTTGACTTGAGGTCATCAGAGATTCCTGCATGAAAATTGCATACTTTGATATTGTCAAACCTCACTCTTAACTGAGTGGACAAAAAATGCATGTATTGAGTATGTCCAAATTTGTGCTGGGGAATGTTGAATGATCAAGATATTATTTGTCCCTCTTATATAACAAGAGAGTGATGTCTAGCATTCTTGGTTCAGTGAGATTATGAAATGGATGGCCATACTCGAATAAGATAGTAAATATGAGATATTTATCTTATTCGGTTTAATTAATCTACTCAGGGCTAAGAATTGAGATATTGAACTTTACGAGTTTGACAAGTTCCATAACTCGTGTTCAATTATGACTTCCTGGACAAAGAGATTAAGACATGTTATTTTTATCACAGAAGGTTTTGTGTTATCACCGACATTCTCGTTAATTGGATTGCGATAATGTGTTGCTAGACACTGCTTATTGCATATGACATTAAATATCATTAATGTCAAATGCCAATTTTACGAGGACCTATTGGGTCACACATTCAAAACATATCGCTTAATGGGTGATATCTCATTTAGGACCTAAACGTAATTAGCTAAAGTTCTTTAGACAAATTCACGAATAGGAATAAATCTAAAACATAATTAAATGTTAATTTTGTGTTAAATTGTAATTATCCAAGTTCGTTAAATCTAGACAATTTTGTTTTTATAGGATTTCTATTAACCAGCTCAATTTGGATTTTGAATCCTATCGATAGTTACGATAGAATTATCTTGAAGATTTCTTTACAAAGTCTTCAAGAGTTATTCTAGTTTTCTGAACGACTAATAATTTTCCATCAGAAAGTCTGCATAAAAAAACTGAGAGTTCAAAGAAATAAAAAAAATGAGAAAATCATATTCACGATTGAATCTAGCAATTCGATCGTGTTTATTCCCATTGTTTTGTTCGTTCGGAAGCAGACGTTCATGTGACGAAATAGAGGCAAAGGTCGGAATTTCGGAGATTTTTGCCAGTGACTGCAGACAATAAATTCCGACTTTCATCTTTTGTCTGAGAATCGAAACAAAAGGTAATGTTAGTACTCTCTATAGACTCACTCCGATCGATTCCTGGAGGAGGTATGTTTGTGGCCTTTCCTTCATTTATCCTTCTCTTGTCCCATTATAATCTTTGATGCAGCCAGTCCTGATCTTGTTTGCATGTTTGTTTGTTCTTTTAAGAAATGTATTGTTCAAATCGTGCACGAGCACAATGGGCCCCAAATGATGTTGCTAGTAAGTTGGTTTGGTTTGGATAACTTTGATGCAAGTTGAAGCTTGATTTGGGATCTGCACAATAAAAGAGGTCAGAATTGCTGGTGGTTTCTAAAACTCCTTTGATGCTGAAGTTAGAACCTTGTTTAGCCATGTTTAAATGAGAATTATAAGTTTTGGGATGTAAAATTCCCATACCTTTGATTGTTGGTTGTTACCTTCTTATATAGACTTGTGACTATGCAGGTAGTCATTTAAAGTTCGATGTGGGATATATAATTGACAGTGTTAGACTGATGAACCATATCGGCATTGTATGTTCGATCGAGTTATATTTGGTATGAGATTTCTCTCTCGTTATTAATCCTTTTAGCTCACATAATAGATCAAATTAAAGCTCTTAGTATATAGATTAAACTTAGTATTTGATTTGTGATTAATTACCAAGTTATTATGGTGGAAATTTTGGTCAAAGTATTGACCTTGGTGTATGGTATATAGCAATTCAAATTTTTTTTTTTTAGGGGCTATGATTTTGAGAGTAGAAAGATCTTGGGCTTACTTCAAAGTGGAGTTTAGGGATAGAATGCTTCTTAAATCTTCTTTCTTATTTTAATTTAAGTCTAAAGAAACCCAAATCCCGTTCTTTATTCTTTGAGCATTGGATAGCTTACAACGATAGCTGTTCTTCTAGCTTCCAGGCATCCAAAGTTCTTTGGGCCGTGGCGACTTCAAACAGGGGCAAGTGTCCAATTGTTTCTGGGTCTTTCTATTCCTCTTCGTCTACTATTCTCTGGGTGCGTATTTATCTTCATTTATTTTGCAAAATCGGGTTGTCTATATTTTATTTTCTTTTGTTAATTCCGAAGAAACTATGCGGTAGATCTGGAACTGTTTCTCTTCGTTATTAACTAAATCAGGCATTGCAATGTTTAATTTTTATCAATTGAAAAATTAGTATTTTCACTTAGTAGAATTTAGTATCAAGACTCTTCAACCTATTCCTTGCATAGCTCCTCTGGATTTATCTGTTCTACCCCCTAAAGTAAGGGAGACAATTCTTGACCTTACTTTGACAAACGATTAAGAAAAGATCCACCACCATGGACTCCAGCCCACACAAGTGCTGTCCAGCAACTCAAGACATTGGCCCATGAAGTTCCTCCATTCCAAATTCCTTCTACAGGGAAAAGAATCCTACAAACTGATGCTTCAGATCAGTTTTGGGGTGCTATTCTTTTAGAAGAATTACCTGATGGAACTAGAAAACTATGTGGTTACTCAAGTGGTGAATTTAAGCCTGCCGAGCAACATTATCATTCTACATTCAAAGAAATCCTTGCGGTCAAAAGAGGCATTGAGAAGTTTGAATTGTATCTGATCACTCAACCTATTCCTTGCATAGCTCCTCTAGATTTATATGTTCTACCCCCTGAAGTAAGGGAGACAATTCTTGACCTTACTTTGACACAACGAAGCAGATTAATTATAAGCTCTTTCACAGGTTATTGCTTCAACAATATGGTTCTGGCCTATTTCAAGGATTAACCAATGACCCTGAAAGACCTTATCTTACCATTTTTAACATCAGAAACCCTTGGAATCTTCCCAAGTTGGCTCTGTGTTATTTTTTGTATTTGTTACAATCCCATAGCATTGCATTCAGTTTTTCAGGTCACTCATCTACAATCATATCTTTGGGCTTGTGGCAATGCTCATAACCTGGCTCCGGAACATCTTTATTATTTTAAGATGCTCAACTGGTTTTTCAACCCCGCTGGATGGTTCAGATTCCTCGCTGATAACTTTGGCAAATATATTGTTCTCTGTCTTCACAGACCACTGATAAATCTCACACCTCTGGCAAGTTCCAACCCATATCTCTATGCTTTCACATTCGAAGAACGCATAGGATGGTATGCTTTTGATATCTCAAATCGAGGTTCAACGAAGACAACAGGAGCTCCGGACTCGAATTCTTCACCAGATGTGTATCAAGAATGGTGTAGATCCTTCTGAAATCACTATTCCTGATGTACCAGATGTCACTCACCTCTGGCCCCAGCATCCTTTCTATCCTGATCTCCTGGATTATCTCAATACTCATGATCACCTCCACTACCAAGATCATGAAGGAAGACGACAATACCTGTACCCCATTGCCGATAGCATTGATGATGATGATGACCCAGCTCCTGATCCAGACGGATGGATGCCCCACTACAGCTCTGATATCGAGTCAGACTAGCACTACTTTATGTAAAGCGCTTTTGTCGTGTTTTACTTTTACTTTATCCAGTACTGTTACACTTTACATTTGTCGGCCACTCCTGTCGACCACTTGTGTAATAGTTTAGGAAGTGTTTTAATTCCGCATTTCAATTCCGCTCTTGGCCTCTATATATAACTTTCATTTGTATGAAGAAGGCAGAGCCGATTAGAATAGAGCTAGTGTGTAACAAGCTTGCAATAAGGAGTGTTCCCGTTCTCTTTCCCCCCTGGGTTTATCATTCTTCTCTCTCTCCCTTTCTCAGTTTTCAAACTTGAACGTATATCGAAGGTAGGAACTTGAAGAGAAAGATCTTTAAGGATCTATGTCTTCTTGAAATGCTAGAAGCTACTGGTTTCTCTAGCAGCCTACAAACTTCACGTATGTTCTTGCTTTGCTGATTGACCTTGATAAACTCTGTCTAAGGAGTTTGGTATTTAAGTAGACCGCTTGTGTCTCTCCACACTTTCCTGGGAATTTATCTTGTTCATAATGCAAAGAGATTTTTTATACGTAACAAAGTGGTATTTGCTAGAGAAACTAGTAGCTTCTAGCATTTCAAGAAGACATAGATCCTTAAAGATCTTTCTCGTCAAGTTCCTACCTTTGATATACGTTCAAGTTTGAAAATTGAGAAAGAGAGAGAGAGAAGAATGATAAACCCAGGGGGGAAAAAGAACGGCAAAACTCTTTATTGCAAGCTTGTTACACACTAGCTCTATTCTAATCGGCTCTGCCTTCTTCATACAAATGAAAGCTATATATAGAGGCCAAGAGCGGAATTGAAATATGGAATTAAAGCACTTCCTAAACTATTACACAAGTGGTCGACAAGAGTGGCCGACAAATGTAAAGTGCAACAGTACTGGATAACGTAAAAGTAAAACACGACAAAAGTGCTTTACATAAAGTAGTGCTAGACTGACTCGATATCAGAGCTGTAGTGGGGGCATCCATCCGTCTGGCTCAGGAGCTGGGTCATCATCATCATCAGTGCTGTCGGCAATGGGGTACATGTATTGTCGTCTTCCTTCGTGATCTTGGTAGTGGAGGTGATCATGAGTATTGAAATAAACCAAGATATCAGGATAAAAAGGATGCTGGGGCCAGAGGTGAGTGACATCTGGTACATCAGGAATAGTGATTTCAGAAGGATCTACACCATTCTTGATACACATCTAGTGAAGAATTTGAGTCCGGAGCTCCGGTTGTCTTCGTTGAACACCTCGATTTGAGATATCAAAAGCATACCATCCTATGCATTCTTCGAATGTGAAAGCATAGAGATATGGGTTGGAACTTGCCAGAGGTGTGAGTTTTATCAGTGGTCTGTGAAGACAGAGAACAAAATATTTGCCAAAGTTATCGGCGAGGAATCTGAACCATCCAGCGGGGTTGTAAAACCAGTTAAGCATCTTAAAATAATAAAGATGTTCCGGAGCCAGGTTATGAACATTGTCACAAGCCCAAAGATATGACTGTAGATGAGTGACCTGAAAACTGAATGCAATGCTATGGGATTGTAATAAATACCAAAAATAACACAGAGCCAACATGGGAAGATTCCAAGGGTTTCTGATGTTAAAAATGGTAAGATAAGGTCTTTCAGGGTCATTGGTTAATCCTTGAAATAGGCCAGAACCATATTGTTGAAGCAATAACCTGTGAAAGAGCTTATAATTTAATCTGCTTCGTTGTGTCAAAGTAAGGTCAAGAATTGTCTCCCTTACTTCAGGGGGTAAAACAGATAAATCCAGAGGAGCTATGCAACGAATAGGTTGAAGAGTCTTGATTCTTTTGCGAAGCCTACTCAGAAAGTCTGCCAAAACATTATCCTTTCCTTTGATGTGGGAGACAATGAAGGAGTAACGAGAAAACCATTGCTCCCACCTTAGTAATTGTCCATGAGGGATAATCTTCTGTTTGAATTGCAACATTTGGGGAAAAGAAGACATATCAAGTTCGGTATGGAAATTTTGAGTGATCAGATAGAATTCTAACTTCTCAATGCCTCTTTTGACCGCAAAGATTTCTTTGAATGTAGAATGATAATGTTGCTCGGCAGGCTTAAATTCACCACTGGAGTAACCACATAGTTTTCTAGTTCCATCAGGTAATTCTTCTAAAAGAATAGCACCCCAAAACTGATCTGAAGCATAAGTTTGTAGGATTCTTTTCCCTGTAGAAGGAATTTGGAGTGGAGGAACTTCATGGGCCAATGTCTTGAGTTGCTGGACAGCACTTGTGTGGGCTGGAGTCCATGGTGGTGGAGCATTTCTTAATCGTTTCCGCAAGAGAGACTTGTGAACTGCAATTTTAGGAATAAAATCACATATGTAATTTATAATCCCTAAAAATTGTTGGAGGGTTCGGCAGTCTTAGATCTCATTAGGAAAATCTGTTAGGGATTTTGCAATGTGTGGCTGAGGGACAAACATGCCATCTTGAATGTGCATTCCAAGAAAATCTATCTCAGATAAGCAAAGTTGCATTTTAGGTTCTGATAGCATGATACCATAGTGTAGGACTATCTGATGAAAATCTTGCAGAAGTTTGTAGTGGTCTTCTCCAGAAGGAGAAAATAACAACATATCATCAATGTAGATCAGACAGTGTGGGAATAAGGGCTGGAAGATTTTTGTCATAGCTTTCTGGAATAGAGATGGAGCGAGCTTTAATCCAAAAGGCATGACAGTCCACTGGTAATGGGCATGAGGTTTGCAGAAGGCTGTTTTATGTCTATTAGCTGGATCAATACCAAGTTGCCAGAAACCTAATTTAAGGTCAAACTTGGAAAAGATTTTGGCAGTGGATAGATACTGGAAAAGGATAGGCCTTCTTGGTAAGGGGAATTTGTTGGACTGGATGCTGCGATTGAGATCCTGATAATTAATCACCAGTCATAACTTTCCTCTTTTTTGTTCAGCACTTTTATTGACATAAAAAGCCTGGGATGCCCATTCAGATGTGGTTGGTTCAATCAAGTGTTCTTCCAGTAGGTCTGCAAGTTCCTGTGTAGCCAATTGATAATGATCAGGGGACATGCCTGAATGTGTGGCACGTTAGGGAGAAGTGTCTGAAGATGCATGAAAAGGCAATTTGACAAAAAATTCTGGATTTTTCCACAAGGGATGAGAACATTGCTGTAAAAATTCTTTATGAGATGATGCACATGATTTTGAAATAAGTTCGGAACGAATGTGGGAAAACATTTCAGTAAAACTAAAAAAGTTTTTTGCCAAATTGTTCCATGGCAAGGTGTGACCATGATAAGAGAGACCATGAGGGGTGAAGGAGAGATTCGGAATCTGGTGGATGATGTCGAAACCAATAACAAGATCTTTTCCTGGAAAGTGTGAACCATAAAATTGGTGTGTGATGGTGAGCTGTGGGAAAAGTTGGAGGTGAATTGGTTTGCTAATCTTGTCAACCAGAAAATCTTCTCCATTAGCAGCTCGGAAGAGTTGCTTGGTTGGTTCCGAAAATGCTTGAGGCAGTATGTCGGGATTAAGAACGGAGGAGACTGCCCCAATATCAAACAAGGCAAGGACTGAGATTGGTTGGGATTGTAAGGTCGGAAGAATAGGGATGACAGCTAAAGGATAAAGTCTGGTGGTGAGAGAATAAATGTGGGAAGTATCGGAGAATGCTTGGATGGGGAAGGAATCCGTATCAGAGGAAGATGAATCAGAATCTGTGCCAGAGGTATCTGAATCTGGATAATGGGCGATAGCAAGAAGAGATTGGGCTGCCGGTGTATCGTCCAACGTGAGAAGGGTTTCCAATTGGTCGAACTCAGCAGAGGTAAGATGTGAAGAAAGCTGGGCCATGAGGTGCATTCGTTTTATTTTTTGGGACAAGATTTGGCATAATGGCCAGTTTTGCCACAGTTGAAGCAAGTATTGGAAGGAGGTGAAGGAGTGGGTTTTCTCTTTAGAAACTTCCACTTGGGCTTGGGCTTCTTCCACTTTTTGTGTTTAGGTTTGGAAAAAGACTTCCTGTGGTATTTCTTGGTTGAAGGCCAGTGGCATTTTGAAGTTTCGGGGCATTTGATCTGCAAATGCTTCTCACTGCAGGCTACGCCAACTTTAAAGGAATGGGCTTGGAATTTTTGCTAAAATCGTGTATGGACACAAAGTTTGTCCAGTGATTCTTGCATGATTGACCAGATTTGTCCAAAGGCAATTTGTTCCCATGCTAAACCAGAGGCCTTTATTTGTCGCAATGTTTCATCTGCCAATTCTTCAGGGACAGAATTGACATAGGCCTGCTTGAGACTGATATCATCAATCTGGTTGATGATGTAAAACCTTTTACACATCCTGCCATAATGTTTCTCATGATCTTTTGGTAAGATTGAACAACATTTCATTTTGAGAAACTCAGTTCGGCAGTGGTAATGTCATGTATTGAGTCACCAATAAAGAATCGGCGAAGAGTGGTAAGGACGGTTTCCGGATCTGGTTGTTGTAGGAATTGCATTTTGCGGTATTCGCCAAGAGAGTTCCAGAAGTCTCGCAGGGAATCATCAAATCGGGTAACAAATCGGTTCAATACATACTCCCATTCATTTTGCTGTAAGTCAGTGGTTAGCCAAGCATACAAGGATTGTAAACAAGTGCGCCATTGAGATGGAGGAATATCATCTAATGTGAATTTAGTAGATGGCAGCTCAATATGAACTCGGGTATGTTTGGGAACAGGATCTGGTGGTTGGTCATCTGGTTCTGGTTCCTCAACCTTTGGTTCGGGACCCATCATAAGGATATCATAGGCAGAGAATGGGTCGAATTCCTCAGTAGAGTCTGTAGCAATGGAAGGGGTGTCAGAGTGATCCGAATCAGTGAGAGTGGAAGGGACCATGTTGGACTCGACATTTTAAAGGAATGAGGAAATCAGATTACATGGTTCATCTATAGCAAGAATAGGTGCTTTCGAAGAAGCGCCTATAGTGGGATCATCTGGTTCAGGTGTGGGTACAGGTATAGATGAGTATTGCGGAGGGAAGGAGGGTGGTGGTATAAAGATCTTGGGTTGTGTTCCCCATAAGGAAAGGGCAGGGGAATAAGAAACAGCAGTGGATGTAGAAAGATCAGGGATTTGGGATGGAAGCTGAGGAAAATATGCTGGGGTGGACGGAGCCAAAAAGGGATCAGGGGTTTTGGGAAGAGTAGCATATTGGGTTTCGAGGTTTGTCAATTGGGCCTGAAGAAATTCTTTTTCTTTATATATTTGGCCATTTGGGGAGACCATTCGGTGGTAAACCGGACCAAGTAGCTGAGCTGGAGATGTATATTTTCTATTTTTTGACAAGCATCGGTTATCAGCTGTAGGAGTTTATTGGTTTGGACCGTTTGTTGGGCCAAATGAGTTTGGACCTGTTTCTAGGATTGAAGGATTTGGCCAAGAACCTGGTATTGGGCCACTGCATTTTCATTTTGCCAATTAAGAGCAATTTCAGCTGTTGAGATTGCTTTGGCCTGTCCTTGAGCATCAATGGATGTCTGAGTTTTGACTTTCCAGGTATGATGAGTGTGGTCTTTTTCGAAGGAGGAAAGTGGGGGAAACTCGGCATCATATGAGGTGGAAGAGAGGAACTCATCATACAGAAGGGTAAAGGTGTAGGAGGGTCTGGAGGATCCAAAGATGGAGAGGGGCAAGGTGGGAGTGGCAGTTCATCCCAACCAGAAGGGGTGACAGGAGGGTCTAGAGCCTATGGTGTATAGGTGACATAGTAGTCAAAATGTCGACCACTGGGTTCACCTAAGAGGTCAACGTGTGGGTCACCTGCTTCATATCTGGCACGGAGAGCTCGTTGGGAGTTTCTACCAGGAGGAATTGTGATTATGGACAATTTAGTAGGGAATATAGTTGAAGGTGTGTCAGGGCGCGTTGGGAAAACGACTCGGACTGAGCCATCCAATTGAAGAATCATCTGTGGGTTTGTGGTTTGGATGGATGTGACTGGTTGGGATGATTCCTCAATTGGATGGCTCAGTCAGAGTCGTTTTCCCAACACGCCCTGACACACCTTCAACAATATTCCCAACTTAATTTTCCATAATCACAAAT
>JAOXNR010054436.1:0-43519 GCA_028571225.1 Parsonsia alboflavescens | reverse complement strand
ACCATAGATTTTTGATGGCAGGCGGGATACTTGGATTTTTTGGCTGACCAAATAGGACACCCACCTATGGAAAGGCATCTTCTAGAGGTATTCACGGATCTTGCAAAAGACACCCTTGCTTGCTGGCATAAATTCAGACAAGTTGTTGAGGAGAAAGCCAGGGTCTTACAATTCCAGTGTTGATATTTTATTATTTTTCAAATGTTTATTTTTTATGGTGAGTGGGGGGAGGACGGTTCCTATTGTCAAGAGGATTTAAACCCGAGATCTCTGGTAACGGATACCAAATGGGTTTATCACTAGACAAGCCTCACTTAGTATTATTTTTCAAATGTTAAGAAAACTAGTTGGTATGTCACCACAAGGCGCCTTTCGAGAGGCTACAAGAATTATGATTTATAATCAATAAAGACATAAAATATGCAATATTATTAATATATAAATTATTATTTAAATGTTACTCTCTTCGTTCGAAAATAAACGTTTCATATTCTACTTTAAATTGTTTAGAATTGAATGTCTCATTTTCTAAATTAATAATAATTTTATTATGAAAATTGATGTATTAATGAACTAAGTTAAACTTTTTTTATTAAAATTCATATAAATCCAACCGAGACATTCAATTCTAGACGGGTTGAGTATTAAACTTAAAAATAATTTTGAAGGCAATCAATTAAGAGATTTACAAACACTTCTTTAATTGTTCTTATTTCTTTTTTTAACCGGTAATTCTTGACAATAAATGCAACACATATATATAACTTACCATGTAAAAAATATTCTTCGTTAAGAATATCTCCCCATTACGAGCACACGGTAATTTTAGGTGAGTCTAGTGACAAAAATGCATAAGGAAAATATTCAATTTTTGACCTAATTTATCTTCTTCTTTTGTCCAGCCAAACAGTGAAACAGAGGATGATTAAGAGTGCAATTAATCTTATTGGGTTTAACATATTCAATGTTATGTAAAATTTAGGTACCATTAATCAATGAGGGAAGAGTCTCAGACTCTCATTCATGCTAGGATACTTATAATTAATGTGCTATTTTTCTTTTAGTGAGATTTATTTTATTAAAAAACTTTATGAATATTTTTATGAATTAATTTTTTTTAATTAATTTATTTTTATCTATGAGGGCTGAACTACTAACGTGACCATTGAACTTGTCTATTTTTTTCATTTTGACCATTAAACTTACAAACACATCAATTTCACCCTTCAATTTTTAAAAATTAGACATTTAAACCATTTCACGGTGATTTGACTGAAAGTAGTCCACATGAGCCTCTAACTTGAGTAGTTAAAATAAATACCCTCTCATATGACATCACTTGTGACATGGAGCCAACTCAAAAAAACAGAAGAATCTGATGTTAAAAAAAAAAAATCCATTAATCGGGAGAGAAGAAATTGCAGATAAAAAGGGTTACAAAAGGGATCAATTGAAATTACAGGTCCATTGGAATCCCTTTTCAACAAAATTGCAGATCTGTTGAAATAAATTTGAGAAATGACTAAATTGAGAAGATACCGTAGAGTTTGAGGTTCGAATGCTTGCAAATCTAACTCAATAATGTTTTGTGCGAGGAGTTGGGTTAAAGTGCAGGCCTTGATTGCCTATGATAGAGAATGGATTAAAGCGAGGAGATTGAATTTAATTTTGGATGGAGAAAAATTAGCAACGGGGAGGAGAATACCCAGAAAAGCTGTGATGCCGAATCGCAATAAAAAATTGTTTTAATAGGAAATAGAATTTGAAAGGGGAACAAATCGTTCTTTCAATATGAGTATCAAAATCAAACAACAATAATCGGCAACTAACAAGACCCTAAAAGAACTTATAGCAATCGAAAACACAAATTTATAAAAATGCCCTTAAAATAATAGAAACTGCCTAAAAGCTTAAAAATCCAGAAAAACCATCTAAACGACCCTGAAACGCAAAAAAACAAAGTCCACGCAACCCACCATATTTCAGACCATTCCGACTTCATCAATTTTAAGTGCATCATCCTAACCTACTAGGAAAAGATTCGCTCTCGAATCTGCTTCATCTTCATTGATTTCAGTCTCCTCAGGTTCTTTCTCATCCATATGGTAAGGTGACAAATTTGCTACATTAAAGTTCCAGATACATTGTACTCACCGGGCAACTCGATCTTATAAGCATTATCATTAATTCGCTCAAAAACTCTGAATGGTCCATCAGCTCTAGGTCTCAACTTGCCAAACCTGCCATGTGGAAAAGGCTCTTTTCGGAGATGAATCCACACTAGATCACCCTCTTTGAAAATGACTCTTTTCCTTTGCTTATCCACTTGTTGCTTATACTTCATATTATGCTTGTTGATCTGGTTCTGAACCTGTGAATGCAGCTCTTTAATCTGCTTTATGCTCATCTGCATCTAAACTAAACTACTTGTGAACTGGCAAAGGTATGAGATCTAGAAGAGTAATTGGATTATGCCCGTAGACTATCTCAAAAGGACTCTTGCCTGTAGTTCGATTCCGTGATTTGTTGTAGGCAAATTCTGCCTGAGGAAGCACCAAGTCCCATTGCCTCGGGCTATCTCCAACCAAACTTCATAGAATCGCAACAAATTCCCTAAGCTTTGATTGATAACTTCGGTTTGTCCATCAATCTGGGGATGGTGAAAAGAACTAAATTGTAATCTAATTCCCATATGCCTCCTTAAAGTGCGCCAAAAATGACTCACGAACTTCACATCACGGTCTGAGGTTATGGACTTGGGAACTCCATGTAACTTGACAATTTCCTGCAAAAACAATCAAGCAACCTATGAAGTATTAAAGGTCTTGTTACAAGGAATAAAATGAGCCATCTTCAAGAATCTGTCGACAACCACCATTATGGAATCTTTGTTCTGCTGTGGTCTTGGCAACCCCAAGACGAAATCAAGGCTGACATCCTTCCATGGAGCTTCAGGAATAGGAATAGGTAGAGGCATATATAAACTAGCATTGGTACCTTTGGTTTCGCTAGATCTGTTAATTTGGGTCTGAGCCCATGGACCCTCTTCACATATGGGTTGGGTAGGATAAAATTTATTTCTATTTGGGCTTCAGTGGGCTAGTCTCACAATTAAGGAGGATGGGCCGGACTTGGGAAGGGCTGACCACGGGGGCCAAGAGGGCTTTTTTTTTCCAACATTCATCCCTATTCTGAATTTCACTATGTCTGAATTCTGAACTTCTGACATTGATTTCTTTCAGCCTCCCTCCCAAGTTCGATTCACCGGATCCCAAATTCGACATTGAACTTCTCTCAGCTTGTCCTCTACACCAACCCAGCGGCGGTGGTTTGCTTCCCAACAGCGGCTGCAGGACATCTCTGGGATTGTCGATCGAGGTTATAATCTCAGCCTCCAAACTAACCCTTTAGAAGGGGAAGTTGATTTCTGGAAGGAGGAAGAAGAAAGAAAGAAAGAAAGAAAGAAAGAGAGAAACAGAGAAGGTGAAGAGAGCAAGAGAGAGAGAGAGAGAGAGAGAGAGAGAGATAACAGAGAGCTGCGTTTGAGAGGAGTTGAACAAGGTGCAGCGGAGGAAGCTAGAATTGAGGTTTGTGAAGGCTAAGGTGAGTGGAATAATGATTTTAAAAAATTCCAATTTGGGTTTTCGTTTTTAGTAAGCTGTCTGCAACAAGCTCTACTATTGCTGAATTTGATTTGGGTTTTCTTCCTTTTTGGTTCTAGTGTTAATTGAACAACTGTCGGGTTCTTATTCTATTGCTGGAAGCTTGATTGGGAATTTAAAATTATGAATATAGCTTTGTGAAGGATGGAAGATGGCCGTTGATGATATCTAGTTTTCCTACTCTGAAATGGTTATAGCAAATGGAACATTAATTAGATAAACATAAGCACATGGAAGTTTCTATTTGATTGTATTTTCTTCTCCGCATTTTTTGACTTCATGCTGGATGATCAATACTTATTATCTCTGCATATTCATTCGGAACTCGCATTGCAATGCTTTGTCGTCCAATTTTATGATGGATATGTTCTCTTTTGGGAATTTGTACCTTCTGCAAGTGACCTTACTACTCTCTTGCCTAAATATATTTGGCTATACTGCTTGGTAGTTCTTTGCTGCAATAGTCAAAAATTGGATCCTTAGATCATGTCCATTTCATTTATGGTAATAATTGATCACATGGATTGATGTTATATGATTTTTTGGAGGTCATGTTGGATGATCAATACTTATTATCGCTGCATATTCATTTGGAACTTGCTTTGGAATGCTCTATCATCCAATTTTATGATGGATATGTTCTCTTTTGGGAATTTGTACCTTTTACTGGTGACCTTACTGGTCTCTTGCCTAAATATATTTGGCTATACTGCTTGGTAGTTCTTTGCTGCAATAGTCAAAAATTGGATCCTTCCTCTCTTTTCATCAGAAACTGGAATGACTTTTGTTCCAAGGATGCACTCTACAAATGCAATCTTTTGGACAGAAACAAGACTTCTCCGTCCACTTTTTAACATCACTACCCAGTATATAATTGCATTATGGTTGACTCTTGGGCAGAATTTTTGCTCACCTTTTGGTTGCCATATGAATACTAAGTCCACTAAATTTCTTTGGTCTAACTCTATATGAATACAAATATATTCTTCTATCAACTATTACTGAATTTAAAGTCCATAAGAGTCATTACTATAACTCTATAAAAGACAAATTAACCATATACAGAAACAATTTAGTTTTCGGTTAGAGCAGAAACTGGTTATGCTATAACATCACCAATCTATGGAAAAATTCCTACTTAGAAATTTACTATTGTTTACTGTTTACTTCTGTTCTAAAGTTTACTGTTGTTTATTGTTACCTAGTTATGCTACTTCCGTTGTTTACTGTTTCTGTTCTAAAGTTTTGATTTAAATTTTATGTTTTTGATTTACATAATGGATGAGGAGATGAAGTTTGAGACTTTGTGGATGTTAGTAGTGGAAGGACTCCTAATGATCCTAATGTCAATGTATCTGAGATTGAGGGAGAGGGTAGTAGTTTTAAAAAGTCAAGAAAAGAAACTTCATATGTTTGGAATTATTTGAAGTGAGTGCGTAAAGGAATGGATGGGATTGAGAGAGCAACTTGTAATAGTTGTGGAGAAGAGTTTAAGGTCGGTGCATCATCTAGTGGAAATAATTATAGGACTTCTCATTTGCGACGTCATGTCCAAAATTGTAAACATATTAATTTGAAGTCTTCAAATCCGCTTCAAATGTCTCTTGATCACGAAGGAAAGGTAAGGGCATTTAAATATGATCCTAAGTTGTCACGTGATATACTTGCTCAAGTTATAATTAAGCATGATTTGCCTTTCTCTTTTATTGAATATGATTTGATTAGAGCTTGGGCTAAATCATTAAATTCAGATGCTACAATTATTTCTAGAAATACTGTTGTTTCTGATATTCGTAAAATTCATATTAAAGAGAAGGAAAACATTAAACAATTGATGGCTAAAATCTCAAATAGGATTTGTTTGACTTCTGATTTGTGGACAGTTTCTACTTCTGAGGGTTATATCTGTTTGACTGCTCACTTTGTGGATGATAATTGGAAATTATGCAGCAAGATACTTAGTTTTTCTCATATGCCTTCTCCACAGACTGCTGAAGAATTAGCTTCTACTATCTTTAATAATTTGGAAGATTGGGGAATTGAGAAAACAGTTTTCTCTATGAATTTAGATAATGCTTCTTGAAGTAAGTTTAGTTCTTTTTTATATTTCCTTTTATCTAATTATTATTATTATATTTTATTTATAGTTGATTATTGTTTTTCCTTTTTGTGTATTTAATCTATTGTAAGAGTTTATATTGAGACCTTAACTAATCTCTACTACTGCAAAATCTAAATTAGATCTTTATTTAGGGGAGCCCAAGCTTAATTTTGAGACTTTTCGGTTTATGGATGTTCTTAATTATTGGAAGGGCAACGTGGCTCGTTTTCCTAACCTTTTTATCATGGCAAAAGATATGTTGAGCATTCCTATTACTACTGAGGCATCAGAATCTGCATTTAGTGTTGGTGGGCATATTATCACTAAGTATAGGAGTTCTCTTCTTAATGAGCATGTCCAAATGCTTGTTTGCACAAAGAATTGACTACATGGATGTACTCTAGCTCCTTATGGTATAATTTCGATATCTTTAATCTTTATTCTTCTAAATTTATATTGAATTAATTTATTTGTTCTCTTCTTTTTTCGTTGATGGCGTTGATAATTCTATCTTGGAGGTTTCATTATTTTCAACAAAAGACCAATATGTTACAATGCTTGAAGAATCTTGATCGATTGTAATCCATTAAGTTTTGTTAAACTTGAATTTAGAAATTTACTACTTTAACTTAAATTCTTGTTTAATTTTTGTATTAGTTAAATTCTTGTTGAATTTGAAGTTAGAAATTTGTTATTTAGAACTTGAATTTTGGTATTACTTTGATGGAATATGGACTTTGACATTTGTTGAATATTTAGGAATTTATTTTAATTATTATTTGTATGATATGAATATGATTTTATTATTAATAGTTTTTAATTTTTTTAAAATTATACTATATATTTTATAATTGCAATTTAAAAATTTTAAATAATAATAATTGTAATTATTATAATATATAATATTATTAAATAATAATGATTGTAATTTTATAATAATAATATTAAATAATATTTTATAATAATTTTAATTTTATTATTATATATTTTAATATGGGGGTCCATGGGATTAATGGATTATGTGGACTGGAGCCCCTTTAAAATTTAATGGGCTAGGACTTATTTAACGTGGGCTTGGGGTTGGGCTTTGGGGCCTAGCCCCTTGACAGGTCTAGGTTTCGCCAAATGGCTGTGCACGTCTCTACAAATTGAGTAACATCACACTCCATTCGTGGTCAATAAAAGTGCTCACTCAGCAAGGCCATCGTCTTATCCACCTCAAAGTGCCCAGCAAAACCTTCTGTATAACTTTCGGTAATAATGGATTCCCTCAAAGAATATTGAGGAATACACAACCTATTATCTTTAAAAAGATAACCCTCTACAATCATAAACTGCTGAAAAGGTCCTGCTTCACACTTCCTCCAAAGAGTCCCAAAACAAGGATCATCAACGTATAAATCTATAAAAGAATTAAAGCCCAAAACTCTTACCTGCATTGTAGATAGTAGTGAATGTCTTCTGCTCAATGTATCTGCCACCTTATTCAACGCTTCTGCCATATGTTTAATGGCAAAAGTGAGAGCCTGAAGAAACTCCACCCACTTTGCATGATTTGCATTCAGCTTATGCTGCCCAGTAATGTACTTCAAGGATTCATGATCAGAATACGAAACAAATTCTTTCGAGATAAGGTTGTGCCTCCAATGCTCGCGTAAAACTCCTTGGCATAAGTTGAATATCTTTTCTTTGCTTCATTCAACTTCTCACTGTAGAACGCCATAGGTTTATTATTCTGACTCAGGAGTCCCCCAATACCAACACCTGAGGCATCACAATGCACCTCAAAGACCTCACTAAAATCTGGAAATACTAAAATTGGGGCTTTAGTGACCGTTTTCTTCAATAATTGAAACATCGCATCTGCCTCTTTGGTCCACACAAATCCCTTCAAACAATCCGTAAGAGGTGCAAGAATAGTACTGAAATCCCAAATAAACCTTCGATAAAAAGAAGCTAGCCCATGAAAACTGCATATCTAATGAATATTCTTCGGAGCCTCCCAATTCATAATGGCCTCGATCTTTACTGTTTCCATCTGAATGCCATCCCTCGACACAATATAGCCCAAAAAGGTCACATGATTAGTTAAAAAGTGACACTTCTTGGTGTTGGCATATGATTTTTGCTCCCTCAAGACCTCAAATACTCTTCTCAAGTGTTGCAAATGTTGCTTAATCGACGCACTAAAAACCAAAATATCATCGAAATAAACGACAACGAATTGCCCAATAAAAGGATGAAAAACCTGATTCATCAGTCTCATAAAAATGCTTGGCACTTTAGACAATTCGAAAGGCATCACCATCCACTTATACAGACCATCTCTTGTCTTAAAAGCCGTCTTCCATTCGTCTCCAGGTCACATTCTAATCTAATGATAACCACTCCTCAAGTCTATCTTTAAAATGATAGTCGCCCCATGTAACTGATCAATGAAATCATCAAATCAGGGAATAGGAAAACAATACCTGATCGTGATTTTGTTGACAGCTGTGCTATCTAAGCACATCCTCCACGATCCATCTTTCTTAGGAACCAACAAGGCTGGCATTGCATCGTTACTCATGCTCTCTTGGATCGCTCCTTTCTCTAACCGCTCATGCACTTGCCTCTACAACTCCTCATGTTCCTTAGGACTCATTCTATAAGCTGCTTTATAAGGAATAATAGCTCCTGGAATGAAGTCAATACAATGTTGAATATCTGTCATGGGCGGTAATCCGGGTGGCATCTTTTCAGGTACAACATCAGCAAACTCTTCAAGTAAAGGCTAGGAACTTCAGGATTATCAGAATTTCGCTCCATTACCACAATGGCAAAAAGGTTAAGCGCATTCAATGCCTCTTCTTGTAATTCTGATCTGGACAACATATTATTCTTCCCTTCCTTTCTCAAGTCTAAAGGACCTAAGGTAATGGTCCGGTCATCCTTCTTGAAGATGTAGGTAATTCTAAAACCATCATACTGTGTCTATCTGTCAAATTGTCACGATCTTCCTAACAGAATATGACAAGCATCCATGGAAACCACATCGCACCAAACCTCATCAGTATAAATTTTCCCAATTGAAAATTGCACAAGACACCTCTTGCACATCTTCACCTCATTCCTTTTCTTAAACCATGATAGCTTATATGGTTGAGGATGATCTTCTGTTTTCAGCCTTGGCTTCTCCACCATAATAGTGGACACCACATTCTCGCAACTTCCTTCATCTATACTTCCTTCATCTATTATCATGCTGCATACTTTTCCTTGACTAGTGCACTTAGTATGAAAAATATTATACCTAAGCCACGATTCGTTTTTCGCCACAGCAACATTTAAAATTCTTCTAACGACTAGGGACTCACCAGAATTAGAGTAGAAAACCTCTTCTTGTTCCGCTTTTGCATCCGCATCCCCTTGTTCGTCCTGAGATTAATCATGTACTAGTTCCTTAACAAGCATCAGAAATTGTCGGTTCGGACAATTAGTAGCGAAATATCCGAGTCCTTGACACTTGAAACATCGCTTGCTAGTTGCTCCTCCTCTAGTTCCAGCACTATTCTGCCCCTCTTTAAATGCAGGTTTGGAACTTGCACCCTTAACTGCGGTTGCTGTCGAATTAGATTTTCCCCTGGATTCTTTGCCTGTCTACTGGTTCTGGAATTTGGAACTGCTATCCTTCCTTTTACACTTTCCTTCCATCTTCAAGGCCAATCTGCACACATCCTTATAGGTCCAATATTGCTGTAATTGGACAACATCAGAGACTTGATACCATAGCCCCGCCCACCAAGTATCGAGCAACTGTTTGCTCGTCTTTCTCAGCTACATCACAATGCATTCGCAATCGATCAAATTCCTCAGTGTACTGATAGACTGTTAAATCCCGCTGCTGGGCCTGTCAATGGTACTCTTTTACCTAGAGCTGGATTTGGTACCAACACATATAGCTCGGGTCTGGTACTATCTTTTTTAGATCCAGACCCAAACCCGACCTAGAACCGAAAGTACTATTACAAATTTATCCAAATCCGGGACTTGTCAAAGGACCCTACCCGAGTACATATATGTATATTAAAATATGTATATAATATATATAGTTACAAATCTCATGAGTTATTAGCCATTAGATCTTCTTTACATTTAATCCAATGGTAAGATCTCAACCTTTCTCTTATTAGTTATTAGCCATTAGATCTTCTTTACATATTTAATCCAACGGTGAGATCTCAACCCTAATATTGTTTCCCCCAATTTACACTGTCATTCTCCCACAATTTCAAGTCGTCGTTCTCGTTCTTCCACTACGGGTCGTCACTGTCGCTGCTGCTGCTACTAAAGTCGATGGTTGCTGCTATTGAAGTCTCCGACTGCTACTGCTATTAAATTCAGCCGGCACTGCTGCTTCTCAAGTCGTTGGTTGCCGTCACTGCAGCTTCTCACATCACAGGGGCTTCTACTTCTCACGTCATCGGCTACTGCTGCTGCACAAGTCTCCGACGTCGCTAGGTTGCTCAAGTCGTTGCTTCCATCACAGCCACATTCTTTTTCCTTTTGTTGCTGCTACAATCATAATTTTTTATTGTTTTTCAAATTTAAGGATGTGTTGTCGTCACATTTGTATTGTTCTTCCCGACTTTTACATTCGTTTCAATTTTTATTGCCCTTTTTTGAGAACTAAAAGGGAGACGATTCAATTTTTATTGCCTTTTCTGAGAACTAACAGGGAGAAGAGACAGGGTGTTGAAATTTTTTTTTTTTTCAGTAATTCAGACCGAGTATACCCGACCCGGAACCAAACCCTATTAGGTCAAAACCAAATATGTTTTTTTATTACCAGCTGAGTAAACAGACGGGTCCTGGTGCACAAAATTTTTAATTGGTCTGGGTTCGGGAGCTTGGGTTCAGTGCCTGTTTGGACCCATTTACAGGCCTACCCGCTGCTTAACAATGTGATACTCAATAAGCACCTCCTGCCTATAACAGTCTGGTTGGTGCACTCTCCACTGCGTGCAATACTGTGCTCTCCCGTCAGTTCCGTTATGGTCCTGTCAATGGTACCCATTTACTAGGATCCGGTACTGACCTATTTAACGTGGGTCTGGTACTCCCTTTTTTAGACCTAGACTTGTACCCAAACCGTAACCCGGAAGTACTGTTACAATCGGACTCAAACCCAGTACCAGTTATTCTGGATTCATTTAAGACTCGACTCGCCTATTAGAGATTAACAGCAGCCGTTAGATCTCTTTTAATCCAACGACCCTAATTTCAACCCTAAATTTTTATCATTTTACCCAAATTTCTTACAGCACATTACACACTCAGTTCTTATAAGTTGTGAACGCTGACAATCCAAGACAACCCAAGATCTTGTCGTTGCTGAACGCTGCACAGTTGCCGCTACTGTTGAAGCTGTCATTACCCTAGATTATAGCAACACTCTGTGTCTAAAAAACAAAAAGGTAAAAAAGTGGGGTCTCTATTCTCAAATTAGAAGGTAAAAAAGAAGTTAAGGGAATCACAAAGAAAAGGCCAAGAGAAGAAGATGCATACACGAATTTGTCTCAAGAAGAGGGGTCTCTATTCTCAAATTGTAGATGGAAAAAGGAAAAAGTTGCAGAAGAAGGAAAAAGAATAGAGAGAAAGAAGAAGAAGAATAAGAAGGGAGAGAGAAATTAAAGAATGTTGCAGAATGAGATTCATTGGGAAGGCTCTAAATCTTGAAATTAAGTGCTGATTTTACTTGAAACAACCAACAGTTGTTGACGGATTATACTTGGGTCGTATGAGGATTCAATCCTTATGGAGTTTGTTGTAGACCAGTAGATGACCTCCTGGGAGAGGCGCCATCCAAAGAGGAAACGAAGTATTCGGATCGGGTATACCCAGCCCACAAACCAAACCCTAATGGGTCTAATCCAATACTATTTTTTTCTTACCCCGTCGGGTAAATGGTCGGGTCTGAGTCCCGGAGCTTGTATTGCGAATCCATTTACAGTCCTAGTTACCGAGGAAACAAAGTCACCAATTTTGCTAAAACAAAACAACACCGTTTTGAGGAGAATTGTTGCTCTTCAAAATGGTGTCGTTTTTCATTTCTGTCCCAGAAAATAGCAGGGCTCTCCAAATCCATCCGAGGTCACGATTTCTGCAGACAAACTTCAATACCAACTCAAAGATCAGTGTTGTGGGAAAAGATCTGGAAAACAGGATGGAAAAGGAGCTGCCCACACCTTGCGGTCTAGCCCAGAAGAAAAGAATTTAAGCAGCTTTGCGGGTTGAAGTTTCCAATTGTTCTAGGGTTTGAAGCTTTGTGGAAAATCTTCAAGCCATGATTGAATCTTCAACCTTGGGCAAAATAAATTGCCCTGCTGCCAGTCTTCTCTCTCGATTCGAAGAGAAAAATTCTCAAGAACGAACAGAGACCCTTTCGCTGGTAATTATTACCCTTTTATTTTATTTTATTTGGTTTACAATGCTAGTAATTATTCTGGCAATTTAGTGAAGTTGAATGGACAGTTAAGTATTAATTATGCATTTAGTGAAGTTGAGTGTCTGAATGTTACTACTTTTTAATGAAATATGGAGATATTTTTTTCTTTTAAAGAAAAAAATGATAATCCTGAATATGTCTGTTGATATCAAGGTGAGATCTTTTTCCCTATTCTTGTCCTTGCCCCCTTTTTTTTTTTTTTCGAACGTGGGATAAGGAACTGAAAATGATGAAATTAGAGATTAATTGAATAACTACCTTAATATCTGCTTAGCAATGAGACATATAACGGAGACCTAAGGCTAGTCCAAGAAAGGAAAATACCTAGACCTGGGAAGGACTTGGTTGTATATAAGGTTTACTTTGATCTGTTAATTTGAGTGCTTTACACAAGTCTCCTACTCTTGGATGGTTCTTCAGTTAATTGGATGTGTAAATGGCTTGACTTGTCAATTTGGTGTGTAGTTCTATTTTATTTCTTCCTTTTCTTGGTTACATTTGGTAATCTCTTAATCTTAGCATAATTAATGGAAAAAGAAAACATATATTATAGAACAGCTATCCTTTGTTTTTTGCTCCTTTCTTGCATGAGAACAATTTTGATAAAGAATGCTTAGATTTATGTTGCATTTTACAAAATGTCTGAGTAATTTTGCTCTTTACTAATGTTATTATCATCATTAATATTGAAGTTAAATCTTTTGGTGCGTAGTTTGAAGTAAGTTCGATTGCTAAACATGGAAGAATCAGTGTCTTCATCTCAAGTGTTCACTCGACTAGTAGCAAATGAATTTAAACCAAGTTATTCTCAAGAGTTTTCTACAATTGAGGATGCCTTCAATTTCTATCATGCATATGCTCGTGTGTGTGGGTTCAATGCTAGATTAGGTAGTTTCAAATACAAAAGAAAAGAAACGATATGGAAAAAATTTGTTTACTCAAAGGAAGGCAAGACAAACGAAGGATCTCAAAAGTGGTTGCAAGATGATGGAGAAAGAAGGGTTGAAAGGGTTCGGGCTGTGGTTCGTGTTGGGTGTAAAGCGATGTTGACATTGGTGAAGAGACAAATAGGTCAGAATTGGATTGTAAGCTCGTTTGTTGAAGAGCATAATCATGCACTTGCGACACCCTCAAAGGTAAATCTATTAAGGTCTCATAGAAGAGTGTCCACTACAAAGAAAAATCTTAATGCTCAACTTTTAGAGGTAAACGTATCGATGTGTCAACAAATTCGGATTATAGAGATTGAATCCGGCGATCCAAATTTATGGGATGTACAACAAAAGACAATCAGAACTACAAAGCACAAATTGATGAATCGGAAAAAGGGTTTGATGCTGAAAGTTTGCTGGAATTTTTTTCGGAGAAGAAAGTGAAGGATGACTCCTTTTTTTATGACTATGAAGTTGATGATGAAAATAGGTTGGTTCACTGTTTTTGGGCAGATCTCATTGCGAGGAAATCTTATGACATGTTTGGAGATGTTGTCGTGTTTGATACAACCTATAATACAAACAAGTACAACATGGTTTTTGCTCCTATCGCTGGAGTAAATCATCATGGTCATACCATTATCTTTGGTTGTGCCTTCCTCAGTGATAAAAAGAAGGAGTCGTTCATTTGGGTATTCACTAAGTTGTTGGAGGCCATAACAAGAGGAGCACCTACCGCAATCATTATAGATCAGGATCCTGCCATGACGAAGGCCATAGCATAGATCTTCCCTTTCACAGCTCATAGATTCTGTATCTGGCATATTATGACCAAGTTTTCAGAGAAACTAAATTCAATCATGTACAGTGACAATTTGCGCTCTTCAAAAGCATTATTTTTTATAGTGAGAATGCATCAGAGTTTTAAGTTAGTTGGGGTGCTCTGATGATGGAAACTGATCTTGATAGTAATGAATAGTTGGCTGGCTTATAGGAGATCCGACACAGATGGGTTCCAGCTTATGTGAACAAGTTCTTTACTGCTAGGATGAGTGGTAGTCAATGAGCTGAGAATGCTCATGTTTTTTTCAAGTGATATATCGATAAAAGGAATACTTTGACTGGGTTTCTCTATTGATTTAATATGGTTCTTAAAAATCAGAGGCACGAGGGATTGGAAGGGGATAATGCTGAAGTCAATGAAAAACTGAGACTAAAAACACCTTATGCCATGGAGAAACAAATGGTGGAAATTTACATGAAACATTAATTCAAAATCTTGCAAGCGCCTATAACATAATCTGCACTTTTGAGGTTGTGGACATCGGCATTTACATTGTCAAAAGGATTGATTATGATCTTTCAAGCAAAGGTAGAGAAATTCAAGATAATAAGAAAACAGGCCTTGTATCTTGCAGCGGTAAGAAATTTGAGTTTGAAGGGCTTTCGTGTAGGCATATGATGGTCTATTTTCACCTAAAACATTTGCATCATTTGCCTAGTGCCTACATCTTGACGAGGTGGACTAAAAGTGCAAGAATTGGACATGGAGAAACCAAGGTTGAGGGATTGCCTATTACGTCACGACGCGTGCATTTGTGTCATCATTGTCATGGTATAATCGAGAAAGCATCGCTAAAAAGTGAAACCTGTGAACTTGTAGAAAATGAGTTGAGGGGCCTCAGACTAAAGATTGATAAGATGGATGGCCCAGAAAATGTTTCTCAGTCAATTGGGAATGTTTCGAAGCACTCAATGAGTATACAAAATCCTGTCCAAGTAAGAGCTAAAGGATGTGGGAGAAGATTTAAATCTGGAAAAGAGAAGAAAATTCCAAAAATGAGGCTATGTAGAGGATGCAGACTACAAGGGCAAGCACATGACAAAAGAAATTGCCCTAAATTAAATGAAAGGTAATATTGTTATTGATGCATATTATTTCCGTAAGGTTTAAGTACATGTTTTGAAACTGTTTTTTATTTTGAAGATGTTCCGTCTATGACAAAAGCTTCAACTCAAACTCGTCACATGAAGAGGAACCAGAATCTCAAGCAGGTATTGGCTCAACCAGAATCTAGAGCTTTTTATCCATTAGTTTTTCCTTTACATACATATTAACTTGTCTTGCCTCAACCAGGATCAAGTGTCTTCGGATTATCGAAGAAATTCTCTCTATCATGAGTAAGAAGTGTCGAAATACAATTTTTATGATATATTTTTCTATTTACTTATGTTGCACTTCTAAGTCTTAATTGTGATTTGTATTCTGATTTCTGTATCTTTCCAATTCTGATTTTTCTGCCATACTAACACTTGTTTCATGTTCAGCCACTAGCTATTTTACCATTCTGTTTTGAAAGCAGTATCATTATTTTAGGACTTGGGTTGATAAAGAATGTTGCTTATTTTATCATTTTGTTTTGGAACCAACATGTTTATTGGACTTTATTTTGATCATATCTGATAGTTGAATTTAAATAAAGTCTCTTGCAGGTCATAATTTATCTATTTATAGTTTGACTGTGAATACCTTGTATGCTTCAATTGAATTTGTTGAGGAATTGATTTGAAAAAAGAATCCTAGTTATTTTTTCATTTTGTCTCAACCCTCTACTTTGTGAGAGTTATAGCTTCAGAAAATCCAGGAAAAATTGTATACAACCCTTCTATGAGTTTTCAATTCTGGTCAATACAATATCTTGCTGATATTTTACCAGGCATAAGTTATCTTCGTTAATTTATATACTCACTCCCAAAATATAAGTTATGGGGGAGCTGAACATGATTGCATACTTCTTTCCATTTCTTAGCAAAAGTTTGATTTTTTATTGTTATGTGAGAGATAACATGCTTTTTATTTCAGTTTGAGCAGATGCTGATACATGGTTCGAGAGACAGCAGCAGGACCTGGAAATGCAGAGGCTTCAGGAAGAGTATCGTGCTGCAATGCAGGCAGCTGGGGAATTGCATAGGAAAAAGATGGCTGAGGAGCGTGAGGGAGAAAAGGAAGATGAAACTGGAAACGTTGATGATCCCATGCGAAAGGCTGAAGCAGAGGCTTTAAAACAGAGCAGTTAGTTCTTTTTTGGTGATCAGAAGTATCTCCTGCATTATGAGGACAAACATGTCGGACAGAAAAGAAGAAGATAGAAGCAAGTTACTGAAGTTTAGTATCTCATGTTCAAGTTTTGTTTGAATTTTGGAGAATTGACTGATGATTCTGTACAATCTCAGAGTACTTGTAGGGTGACCGTAGCATAGTTTGTATGGTACTAACTACCTTGAAATATGATGTCGCTGCTGAACATATAAGATTCAGTATTTTACTTGTGGTCTGATGATTCTTTGGATGTTGAATTGCCCATTGCTTTTATGTTATGATATGGCAGCGCTATGAAGCATAACATTCAGAAACGTTTTCCTAATTTCAGATTAATCAGGGAGGTCTCTTCTTTGACAATGAATCTCCCTGATGAATTCTTCCTTTGTCTAGAGGAACAAGCATGTATCATGTGAATTGTGGACAAACTAGCAGAGGTTTCTTTTCTGTGTTTTTGTGGTCTGAATCCTGCTACTGTGCATTAGCCATTGTGGCCTGCCTTTTGTAGAATCAAATGACGAATTCCAGATGTTGGCTTTGGAGGGTTTCGGATCTTATAAAGCCTGCAATGGCACTTGGACAAGAGGAACGAGCATTAAATGAATGAACTGAAACCATCCTGAAGGTGCGGACATAAATTATCGAAGATCAAAACTGAATTTTTTGCCTTCAAATCATAAGAAACCAAAAAAGTCTTGCAAGAACTGGCAAACAATCTGCGTTTGCAATCACACCAACTATTGGACAAGTAGTAAATCACCATCCTCCAATTCCATTACCTATTGGACAGAAATTTAGGTACCACTGTAGAAACTCTGGAAAGGATTCACAGGACTGGAGAGAATACTGTCCATTACCAAAAACTTCGCAAAATGATTGAAGAAACAGCAGAAACCAAGTAACAATTTTATCAGCCTTGCATCTGAACCTTACATGGTTCCTTAACATTGCTCAATGATATGCAATGCATATATTACAAGACAAAATGCAAGCCCTATGAGGTGTTCAAAAGTTTCTTGTTCTGCAATTTTGAGGACTACAATATAGAAACTAAACTTTCACTAATATTTTACAAATTACTCCTCAATACATAGCCTAAAGTAACTTCTAAGACGGTTACAAGCACAACAATTAATTATCTTCCGCATTTTAATCCTACACATGTCTTCTTGGCCTCCAAATTAATTATATTGGCATTTGAAATGTAATTGGCCTCCAAATTTTTATCAACTTTGGCACTCAAAATGTAATTGGCTTCCAAATTTCTATCGACTTTGGGACTCAACTCTCACAAAAGTAGTGTTTCACAATTAGAGTCAATAGGTGGGAGTTCATCATCCCAATAAAAACTCTCACAGCTCTCACCATCATGTAAAGAAGTGAAATAGCAAAATGATTAAAATTAGGTTTTATGACAAAACTATTTTAATGCACTAATGTTAAAATCATGATTTTTCATATAACGTATCTTCCTATTGTAGCACTTCCAATATTTTCTATTTGGATTTTTCTTCGAGTATGATATCCTTAACTTCAATTATCCTCCACATTCACATTTTCTTCCCTAGACAATATCGTTTATGTTAGATATTGACATGGTATCTGAACAAATGAAAATGATATTTATCATAGAAGGTTTAAATGCTTTTGAATAATGCAGTCATGTGTGCAAATACAGAAGCCAGGAGTCGAGTATTTATCAACTTAAAAGAGAATTGACCACAAGAACACAGGCAACGAAATGCCTAAACAGGAACTATAAATTAAACAAGAAACATTTAAATTTCACAAGGAAACCTTTGTTCACCATCTTTCTATTTTAATACACCTTTTAGTAGTCGAACTACACTATAAAAAGAAAGTCTTTTTCCATCATACCCCTTAAACTCAGTTAACAACCAGACACAAGCTTCATTCAGTTTTCCTCATTAAGACCACTAAAAGAAGTAATTTTCCCTAGCACAAGTTTATAACATTCAGTCATTGTCTAGTTCAATCAGTCCAGTGAGGCGACGTCCCACATATAACTTGTACAAAAGGTCCCACCATTTTACAGTAAGGTGTCATTCAAGAAAGAGAATTTAAACTCTTGAGCCCTACTAGCTTTTATTTGTTTGGACCTGAAATATAGACACATTCAAATATAAATCTACATATTACTTTAAAGACTATACCTTAACTGTGTGTCAAAAAGAACTACTTATTATCAAAATTTGTTGTTGACATATTTATTATTCAAAAAAATCTCATTTTCAGTAATGGCATCAAACAGAACATGGGCCTGAATGTTTCTTATGGTTGGTAGGTTGTGAAATGGTCCCAATAAGTAACCAAATGAGATAGCACGAATAGTGAACAGAATCCAACATTTCAGAGGTTTGCCAAATACAGAGTAGAAATGCTGCCATCAAATACATCATTCTCCAGGGATATTCAACTTATGTTTGACACCACAATGATCAAGATTGCTTCAAATATTTCAATTTGGTTAAATCCAGTTCCCAGACAATGAATTCATAAGCCAAAATCTATCCTTCAGTGTTCACAGATAATAACTAGTGTGTTCAGAACTCATATCCCAAACAAAAATTAAATCCCAAATAAGAAACATTTCAAGAAAGACTGTATCTAATATTCATCGAAGATAAGAAATCTAGCTTAACTCTTGCTCAAGAATTCAATTCATAATTGTGAAGAAGCAGAATACTAAGCATCATTATTGGTAATTGCTAAAGACAAATGAAAAAAAAAAGCAATGTTTCCTATCCATCCTAAAAACAATAGTAATCATCTTTTTCTTTTTAATTAAAGAAAATGGCAGACAAAAACTAGAATGTCATTGTAAAAATGTAGATAAACTTTGCTGGACTTTGAAACAACAGAAATCTTCAACTAATCGTGGAGAAATATTTAAGACAAGTAGCTTAATCCAATAACATACCAAACAGCAGAATAGGGAAAAAGATCTCACCTTGATATCAACAGACATATTCAGAATTATCATTTTTTTCTTTAAAAGAAAAAATATCTCCATATTTCATTAAGAAGTAGTTGCATTCAGACATTCAGCTTCACTAAATGCATAATTAATACTTAACTATCCATTCAACTTCACTAAATTGCCGGAATAATTACCGGCATTTAAAGCCAAAAATAAAATAAAATAAAATAAAAAGGGAAATAATTACCGGTGGAATGGTCTCTGTTCGTTCTTGAGAATTTTTTTTCTTCGAATTGAGAGAATAGACTGGCCGCGGGGCAGATTAATTTGCCCAAGGTTGAAGATTCAATCGCGGCTTGAAGATTTTCCACAAAGCTTCAAACCCTAGAACAATAGGAAACTTCAACCCGCAAAGCCGCTCAAATTCTTTTCTTTTTGGCTAGACCGCAGGATGTGGGTAGCTACTTTTCTATCCTATTTTCTAGATCTTTTTCCCGCAACACTGATCTTTGAGCTGGTATTAAAATTTGTCTGCCAAAGTGGTGACCTTGGATGGATTTGTGGAGCTTTGCTCTTTTCCGGGAAAGAAATGAAAAACGGCACTGTTTTAAGGAGCAACAATTCTGATCAAAACGGCATCTTTTTTTTTAGCAAAATTGATGACCTTGTTTGGTCCATTACAGCACTGACGGGAGCGCGCAGTATTGCACGTGATGTAGCGCTCTTTAGCAATAAATATATATTTTTTTATATATAAGAAATGCTCAAAATGATATCGTTTTGACCAGAAGCATACAGAATTTCTATGCTCCGTAACATACAGCAGTATTCCTTATATATAAATATATATATATATATATATTTATATATGTATATATATATATTTATATAAATTAGACTCCCGAACTTGAAGTTTTATCATTGATTCTAAATTCTAAGGCATCCCACTTGTATTACACTTACATAATTTTTAATCTTAAAAAATCAATGAATTATATATATCAAATATAATGAAAAACTGAATCTATATCTTTTTTTTTCCAGGCAATAATAAAATAATAGTATTTTATTATTTTACAATAAAATCTTTTTTATCTTCTTCACACAAAGTAAACTCTTAATTTTCTAATTACATACCTTACAACAAAATAAATATTATACTTAAATAAACTATAATTAAGACTAACAAAATGAATATTATATTTGAATAAATATTATAAACTATATTATAGTGTTTGAAGAGATTAACAAAGTAGTTTATCGTCTTCGCTAATCTCTTCATATACTGAATTTTTTTTAATGATTTTTTTATTAACTTCATTTCAAATAAACAAAAACTTCAATTTTACATTATTTGATATCTCAATAAGCCACATGTCACCGATTTTTTTAAAAGCAAAATTATATATATAAATATATATATATATATATATATATATATTACATTTCTTATTAATTTTGTTTAAAATAGAATATGTAAAAATATTTATAATGTAACAAAGATTCAATGAATTTATGCATATTAGTGTAATTATTTTTTAAAAAAAGATAATAATAATTATATTATATATTTTCTAAGTTTAAAATATTCAATAAATTCATAAAGATAATAATATCTTCAACTTCTATGTTGCAAGTTTATTAAACCTCATCTTTTAAACTTTTCACATTCCAGACAATTGACTATTCAATTTTTTTTTCTATTTATAAAAATTTAACTATTCTCAAATTATTTATTCGTCTATATCAATGAGACTCGCCGACACCCCTCTACTGTTCTCTAAGGTATTTTTTTTATCAGGAACACTTTTCATGAAATTCTATCTTACTAATAATTGTCTCATTTTCATCTTTTTTGAATTACAGGATAATAGTTCCATGGAATGAATAGTGAAGTCACTCAATCAATGAGTGAGGTTTTTTTTTTCTTTTTTGAGATATTGAACCCTCCATAGGTTTTTATTTTGGTCAATAAATGAGTAGCGAAGTTTCTCAATTAGCAAGTTTTTTTTCTCTTGAGATATTGAATCCTTCACAAGATTTTTTTTTTCGGTTAATAAGCGAGTTATTCTTTTATGTTGAACTCCCAATAACATATTTTTCTTGATTAAACTTATTTTTCACAATTTTCTCTGAACATATTTTTTTGGATTTCTTTTTATGATGAACAAGATATTTGCAAAATTATAATTAATATCCAATATTATCAAAATTTAATAAATTACTCTCTCATAATATATGTGTAAATAGTTAAATATATTATCTAAACAGATAAATATTATAGCAAATACCTACTTAGTGAAAAAAAAAAATGGCAAAACTGTCAAATAGTTGATTATGGTAGGTTTGATAGCTTTTTTTTTTTTTCCATCTATTTTTAATTTTTTGTACGCCTAATAATTTTCATACTCAGAGCAATTGCATATGCTATTAATAATTAATCATTTTTCATTTATTATTACTTTACAAAGATCACCAAAATACTACAGAATATATTTGAATCTATACCTTATTAAGTTATTACCAAGATAAAAACAATAACTTGAGATTATATAAAATTACAAATGCAATTTTTTTTCTTATCTTTTTTTTTAAATGTTACCTTTAATTATTGTGTCAAATTCCCACGTCTCCATCTAGTAATAATAGTACTTGCTCCTTTTCTTTTAAAAAGTCATTTAAGGTTTTGGATATAAATCAATATAATAATTTGTTTACTTATTAAAAAAATTTTTTGTTCAAAAATACCCATTTTAATAAATATTACTCATATGAATTTAATCATAGTTTTTAATATGATTAAAAGGATAAGATTGAAATTTTTTTATTAAATATTCCTTGAAAATTAGAAAAGGACTAAACATGCTATTGAATGCAAAAGATACTAATTTATAAAGGATAGGGACAAAATAAAACTAATTATAAGAAGAAGAAAATAATATCATTAACACTCAAAATGAAACAGAAGAAGATTAAATATTTGAGAGTTACTACTATATACGATAATATTTGTGTATAATTACCGAATGGACTTTATATATAAACTTTGATATACTATCCTTTGGTGACACCCTAATAAGTGGAGTGACAAGCACGCAAACCATAAATCAAAAGTTCGAATCCCACCAATACCCTTTCGAATAAATGAAATGTCGAGATGCGTGCAAACTAATAAGGACATGGCTAAAAAAAACTTTGATATACTAGACATCGTGGAAGCTAATCCTAATATTGAGGAGCAATTTCAGAAATGGTCTTTAACATATGCTTCATGAAAATAAAAAACATCTATTTTGAGATAAAAAAATGTTTTCTCAAAAACCACCAAAAAAAATAAATGTAGGGAGTATGAAATAATCTAACATTGAGGTATTTAATTTGCTCAAAAGATGTGAAGGGTCAGCAATGGTAAACCCTCTCCCCATGGACTGTTCTAAATTTAAACCAGATACTATTGTTGTCTAGTATATAAATACACTAAATCTCTTTTGTTTATTTATCTATTTATTTATTTTGTAGAGATGCTTATAGTGTATAAATACACAAAGTCTCTTTTATTTTATTTATTTAGTTTTTATATATACTTATAATATATAAATACGCAAATCTTATTCAGTTTATATTTGTCACTAAATTATGCAATGGGATAAGAATTTACCAATTATAACATAACAAGGATTCTACAACCAATCCCAGATGGGATTGAACACAGACAACTTGGTAATCTATAAAAAGGAGTTGACAATCAGATAAATAAGCGTCTTCTCTCTCTCTCTCTCAATATCTGACTTTAACATCGAAGCGAGATATTGGGACAAGCCCCTTCTCATGAAGATCTCTATCCTTGTACGTTTTTTGGATGGCTTACACGGTAATCTAGTCGGAGTCCGACCCGGCCCCCATTGGTAAGAGTTCCGACTACATCATTTAGCGTCCACCGTTCCTTACCCAGATCTCTCCTTTCTGTCGACAAAAACTTTCACAAATAGCCATCCATGAGTCCTCAAAGAGATTCACGTACCAATAATAGAAATGGTGATAGCGATAGTCCAATTATCAAGAGAAACACTATTGGAAACACAAGAAGTATCTTTGTCCCAATGCTGAGATGAGCTTCCAGATCCAAGCCCCTAGTTTCTAAGCAATTCCCAATGACTTCAAAATGGCAAAAACAACACGGTCATGGAGAAGAAGATTCTGAAGCTTCTTCTAGCAATTCTGCATCCTCCACTCCATCGGTTGGACAAGCTGACATTGATGAGCAATGGTGAAAAGCAGTTGAGGAATATGCTAAGATTTGCAAACACAGGAAGGAATTCAAAGAATACCTCAATTGCTGAACAAGAAAAAATATGCATTCATAAGAGTCTAAAGAAAGAGAGAGACTCAGAAACGTAAAAAAGATTGAAATCACAGTAGAAAAGGCCAGGCGCAATGGTATCCAAAACACAGACACCGCTGTGTAGGAAGTAGCCGAAACCTATAGAGGTATCAAAAACACACACATTGTCACTTAGAAACCAGCTGATACCTATGAAGGTATCAAAGACAAAATCACAGCTGCATGGAAATCACACAGAACATCACATGGGCAGTGGAACAACCCCAATGTTGGTAACCTCCTCAGTCTTTTCATGTTATTCCTCCAGTTTTTCAAAATCCTGGGCAACAAAGTCATTACCCACAAGGATCGATGATGATTCTTTCTAACCAACCCCACGCACAAATTCCAGAACTACAGAAGGACATCAAGTATATAAAGGAACAACTGGCTAATATCAGGTGGTACCCAAGCGGAATATACATGCAAAAAATCCGTTGTGTGAAGAGTATCAGAACACAAAGTTTCCAAAAGGTTTTAAACCACCTAAGAATGGATAAGTATCGAGGAGCCACAGATCCGGAGGAGCACTTGACACAATACAAGATATTGATGACCATGCAAAGGGCCAATGATATGGCGTTGTGCAGATATTTCAGAAATTCACTACCAGCAAAATTTTTGGAGTGGTACTCTTCCATTCTAGGGAAATTCATCACATCATTCACACAGATGGGTGAGATGTTCTTGCAAAATTTCAGGGCAAGACATGCCCCCAAGAAGGCCTTAGCTCATTTGCATAACCTTTGACAATACCCAACTGAGACATTAGCAAATTTTCTCAAAAGATTCAACGATGAATCCACGAAGGTGGAGAGTTGTTCAGAGCAAACACACATCGAACCTGTTTGTAACACCATTGCTCTAGGGTCATATTCTCACAAGCAGTCGAAAACAATTCAAAAGCTCCTTGATTGGGTTTACAAATGGATTAAAGGTGATGAGGAAAACCAGAACAAGGATGAGGCTTACAAGAAAGAGATGCGGGCCCAAGGATACCAAGTTGAGGAGAACGAAAATCGGTCATTGGGAACCAGTTACCAACAACGGAGAACTTTCAATCAGAGACAACAAGGTACTTTCAGTGGTATTTCTACATATCGACGGCCGATACCATCACACCAGCTGAATAGGGTACCCTCATACAGTCAACAATTGTATTCGACGAATACTTATCACAACCTTTCAAATTCCACTCCAGCCACAATGTCTATCAATAAGCATTACGCACCAGTTGGAGCTTCAAATCCTCTAGCACAAACAAGTTCTCGGCCGCCACGTCCTTATGATCAACTTAGAGATAGGAGCAGACAATTGGTTACATATACACCGTTGAACATATCGCAGTCTGTCATTTTGCAAAAGGTGGAACATTTGGGGATATTACAACCCCCAAGGCCTATAAATGTACCTATGGAGAAATGCAGTATGGATAAATATTGCCATTACCATAAAGATCTATGCCATGATATGGAGGATTGTCTTTGCTTGAAGAGAGAAATCAAAACAGCAGTGCAGAAAGGTTATTTGACAGAGTTCATTAATCTTTGTGAAGGGCCAATGCCGCAACAACAGAATCCACAGGTTTCGATTACTTAGCTAAAGGGATCAAAGATGATTAACATGATCTCTGGGATCAACGAAATACATCCCACAAAGAAGTTGAAGGGATCTATCGTCCATGATGATTATCCGGTCATCATATCTCGTATGGTGAAAAGAGTACTGATAGACACTAGTAGTTCTGCTAACATATTATACTGTGAGGCTTTCCAAAGAATGGGGCTAAAAGATGAAAAAATTGAAGTAGGCCGAATTACCTTGATTGGCTTCTCAGGGGCATCGACATATGTGTTGGGTACAATCAATTTGCCAGTTCATTGGGACCCACAAGCCGAGTCTCAACCAAAGATACGACATTCATGGTTGTGGATTCCCCATCGGCATACAACATTATTTGGGGAAGGCCTGGATTGAACATGATGAAAGCAAATGTCATCATTTTGTACAACTCAATCAATATGCATGTTGATGGTAGGACATTCTACAAAAAAGGAGACACACAGGTCGCTCATACTTGTTACATGATAGCAATCCCTCAAACTCCTACACCTATAGACGATACAAGGTATCAACTAATGAAGACAGAATGGAGTCGGTTACTGAATTAGAGGAGTTCCAGATTGACATACAATATCCAGAGAGGAAGGTCAAAGTTGGCTGATACCTTCCTTTTAATCTTAGGGACGAGTTAATAAAGTTGTTGACAAGGTACAAGATAATTTTCGCATGGGGGAACAATGACATGGGTTCAATTCAATGCCATTTTGCAAAGCATAAATTGGCTATGGACCCCTAGGTTGAACCAGTGATACAGGGGCAAAGGTATGTGGCATCGAAGAACAAGGATGCTTTACAAAAAGAAGTACAAGAGTTGCTCCAAGCAAGGATAATTCAGAGAGTTAACTTCCCTTCTTGGTTGTCCAACCCAGTGATTGAGCCAAAGCCGAATGGTACATGGAGAATCTGTATTGAATTCACAAGTTTGAATAAGGCTATACCAAAGAAGTCATTTCCATTACCACGAATTGATCAAATAGTGGATGCCACAACTGGATACTCCTTTCTTTGTTTTCTTGATACACAGAAGGGATATCATCAAATCCAGTAAGCAAAAGAAGACGAGGACAAAACATCTTTCCGTACACCAACTGGTCTATGCTGCTACATGAGAATGCCTTTCGGCTTGAAGAATGCGGGAGCCAACTTCCAAGACATGATCAATCACATGTTCGCAGATCAGATAGGTTGAAACAAAGAGGCTAACATTGATGATATTCTAGTCAAGTCAAGTAAACCGGCTGATATATTGGTTGATTTGGAGGAAGCATTTATAACAATGGTGCACAATGGTTTGAAGCTGAATCCACAAAAAGGTTCTTTTGGAATTAAAGCAAGCAAATTTTTGGGATTCATGATTTCCAATTGTGGTATTAAGGCAAATCCTACAAAGACCAAGGCAATAATGGACATGAAGCCGCCATCAACATTGAAAGAATTGTAGAGGCTCACAGGAAAAATTGTTGCCCCTAACAAATTTCTGACCAGGCCAGGCGACAAGGCAATACCCTTTCACTAGGTACTCAAAAACCCAAGCCTTTCATTTGGAATAAGGAATTTCAACATGCTTTTGAACAATTAAAAGTACATTTGGCTTCACACCCTACATTAGTGGCCCCTACAGTGGGCAAAGTGCTATTTTTATATATGGCCATCTCTGATTCGGCCGTTAGCTCAATCTTATGCTACAAATGTGGCCAAGACATTAAGCTAATATATTACACAAGCCACATTTTTCAAGGAGCCGAATCCCAATATTCTTCCTTGGAAAAGCATGTTTTATCCCTCGTTGTAGCAGCAAGGAAGTTCAAGCAGTATTTCTAGTCACACACAACTACAGTTCTAACAAATACTCCTATCCGGAACATATTACACAAGCCAGATACAACTGGTCGATTGACAAAGTGGGAAATTGAACTTTTTGAGTTCGGCATTCAATTTGACCCACGCAAACACAGATACTGGCCGATTTCCAAGTATAATACACCACAACTTGAACAGATGATAGCATGGTGGTACCTCAAAATCCTTTGAAAAATTTTTGGCAGTTGTATGTTGATGGGTCAGCAATCAAAAAAAAGTAGAGGGGCAGGTTTTGTTTTGATCTCCCCTGAAGGTGTCAAATTTCCTTATGCATTGAAATACAATTTTCAGCTCAGCAATAATGACGCTGAGTATGAAGCCCTTGTAGTTGGGTTAAATGCAGTCGAGTCATCACATATCGATAACTTGGTGGTTCGAACTGATAGTCAAGAAGTCGCCGCACAAATAAATGAAGAATATGAAGCAAGTGAAGAGAACATGAAAAAGTACATGGCCTTATCACCGAGGTTTTTCAAACTTTCAAATACATCAAGATCGAGCACATTCCGAGAAAGGACAACACAATAGTCGAAACCTTATCCAAGCTAATGGCAGGTGATCACATAGACGGTATGTGGATCGAACCTTTGGATAGGAAATCCATCGACAATGCAGATATTCTCCATATCAATGCTGACAACAGTTGGATGAGAGTTTCCCTGAAGATCTGTCGCAGAGCTAGCCCAAAAAGATATTCAGGAGGGTCCACGCAGGTCCAAGAGGCTGCAAGAGAAGTTTCAAGGCAAACGGAGCTGATCGGAAAAGTTTTAGGGGTCGAAACGAAAAAACTGAAAAGTTGTGCGAACATCAGAACGGGCTCAAATTTAGCAGGACTACCCGAGACGGCCCAAGGAACAATAATCACTGCTATGCTGTGGTCAAGGCCATTTTTTGGCCATTTTACCATCTGGATGGACTTTTGGGCCTTTTTCTGTTTTCTGTAATTTTTAGAAACTTTTGGGGTCTTTTTATAATTTTTCCTATTGTCGATTTAGGGTTTATTTATTGCTGTTTTTTTTTCAACAGTTTGGAGGCAGATTTGATGCTTTGAAACTTTAGAGTTTTCGTTCAATAATATTCGATTATCTTAGTGTCTCAAGAATATTGTCGTTATATTCTTGATTCACCCTTTCCTGTGTAGACTTTCGAGTGAAATTGATTATAGTTAAAGGTTCTATTTTTTTTTTTTTTTCTTCTTCCCACCATAATTCCATTTTGCGCCAAGATCCAGTCAAAGCAAAAAATGTAAAAACAAAGGCTTCAAGGTACTTCCTCATCAAGGACAATCTAAAGTGTGTTTCGGTGAACAAAGGAAACCATATTCTTTGAGAGATTCATGAAGGTATTTGTGGTGCACACATCGGCTCTTGTAGCCTTACGAGGAAAATCATGAGAGTTGGACATTTTTGGTCGAATATGGAAGTCGATGCTATATATTTGGTGAAATCTTGCCGGAAATGCCAAATCCATGATAATTTACATCACGTTCCAACATCTGAGCTACACTCTCTGAGCAATCCCATTCCTTTTTGTCAATGGGGCATGGATTTGGTTGGCACATTCCCAAAGGATTCTGGAGGCCGTGAATAACTAGTGGTTGTAGTGAACTATTTCACAAAATGGGTAGAAGCTAAGCCATTAGCATCCATCACCACCCGAAAGGTAAAAGATTTCTTCTATGAAGATGTCATTACACGTTTTGGCATACCAAGAATTTTGATAACAAACAATGGAACTCAATTTGAAGCACACGAGTTCCAAGATTTCTACAAAGAATTACACATTGAACATCGATTTACTTCTATCAGCTACCCACAGACGAATGGACTCACAAAGGCAACTGAAAAAATAATTGTTCAAGGTCTGAAGAAACACTTGGATCTAGCTAAAGCAAAATGGGCAAAAGAATTACCCGGCGTGTTATGGTCATATCAGACAACTCCAAATTCCAAAACGAAGGAATCATTGTTCAACTTATGTTTTGGCACAAATGTATTGATTCCGGTAGAAATTGGAAGTCCTTCAATGTGGCTGGAATATTTTGATGTTGAGTCCAACTCCTCAAAGTTAGCCGAAAACCTTAATCTTTTGGAGCACACAACAAATAAGACAGCGGTTAAAGAGACATTACATAAAATATAGTCAGTTGCATACATACATAAGAAGGTAAAGCTAACACTTATTCGGCTAGGTGATTTGATGTTGCGGAAGAATGAAATTAGTTGACAAGACTCCACAAAGAAGCTTGACCCCACTTTGGAAGGACTGTACATAGTTGATAAGGATAATGGAAACGAAAGTTATCATCTAAAGGATATGGATGGTCAACAAATTGCTCGTTCTTGGAATTCACAAAACCTTAAGATATTTATCCTTGATTCTTGTCTTTTGTTTTGCTTTGTTTTTTATCTTTTTATAGTATCTTTTTATTTGGAAAATTACAATTAATAAAGTTTCAACATTCAGTACATAGTTAGTAGATACAAATTAGGCACGAAGTTAGCCGATACACATTCAATACACAGTTAGCCGATACAAAATGTTCATAATACGATACATCTACAAGTTTATTCCAATTATAAGTCCAAACTTTTCCAAGGCCAATTTATGAAGTTTAAACTTTTCATATACAAGGCTGAAACATTGGCCAATTCATGAAGTTTAAATTTTTCATCCACATGGCCGGAACATTGGTTGATTCATGAAGTTTAAATTTTTCATTCACCAGCCCGAAACATTGGCCGAGTCATGAAGTTTAAATTTTTCATTCACAAGGCCGGAACATTGGCCGAGTTAAATTTTTCATTCACATGGCTAGAACATTGTCCGAGTCTTGAAGTTTAAAATTTTTCATACACAACTCCGGAACATTGGGCAATTCATGCAGTTTAAATTTTTCATTCAAAAATCCAGAAAAATGTTCGATTCAAGCAGTTTAATTTTTTTCATTTAGAAGGTCAGAACATTGGCCGAGTCATGAAGTTTAAATTTTTCATTCACAAGGCCGGAACATTGGTCGATTCATAAGTTTCAACTCATTTAAAAGGCCAAAACATGGGCCAATTCTTGAATTTAAATTATTCATTTACAAGGCCAAAACTTGGACTGATTCCTGAATTTAAATTTTTCATTCACAAGGTCAAAACATTAGCCGATTCATAAGTTTAAATTCATTTCCAGGGCCGAAACATTAGCCGATTAATAAGTTTAAATTTCAGTCACAGGGCTGAAACACTTGCCAATTTATAAGTTTAAATTCATTCGCAAGGCCGATACATTGGCCGCTCTCTGAGTTTAAAACATTTGGTCACAAGGAAGAAACATTAGCCGAGGCTGAATTACGTAGGCCGAATCATGCTCTATCACATTCACACTAGGCCACAATATAAGCCTAAAAGCCGTAGTGACCACAAGGCACAACAAGCGATTGCACAAACCACATAGCCACAAAATACATTATATCTTTTTACCTCACATCACACTCCCTCACGTTCCGCACCATAGGCATACAAATCATACACTCAGATATTCCCCATTTTGTTCAAATTTTTTATATGCTTATAGTGTATAAATATACAAAAAGCTTCAGTTTATTTATTTAGTTATTTTGAAAAGATGCTTATAGTGTATAAATATACTAAATCTCTTTTTGCTTATTTATCTATTTATTTATTTTGTAGAGATGCTTATAATGTATAAATACACTAAATGCTTCAGTTTATTTATTTAGTTATTTTGAAAAGATGCTTAGAGTGTATAAATATACTAAATCTCTTTTTGCTTATTTATCTATTTATTTATTTTGTAGAGATGCTTATAGTGTATAAATACACTAAGTTTCTTTTATGTTATTTATTTAGTTTTTAGATATACTTATAATATATAAATACACAGATAATATTCAATCTATATTTATCACTACAATATGCAATAGGATAAGGATTTACCAATTATAACATAACAAGGACTCTACAACCAATCCTACATGGGATTGAACACTGACAACTTGGTAATCTATAAAAAGGGTTAACAATCAGATGAATAGGTATCTTCTCTCTTTTTCTCTTTTTTGAGTTTTACTACAATTTCCACACTCTTTCTTAATATCTGACTTTAGCATTGTAACGGAATATTGAGACACATCCCCCGTGAAGATTTCAATCCTTGCAGGTTTTCTGGATTGCTCACACAGTGATCTAGAAAAAGGTCGACAAAGCCCCCATAGGTAAGAGTTCCAACAACATCATCTAGCGTCCACCGTTCCTTACCTAAATCTCTCTTCTCTATTCACAAAACACTCTCACAAATAGCCATTGCTACATGAGCAATATCGAAAAGAATGACTAAACAAAAGAAAAGTTGGAAATTTGTGAAAACTTTCTAGTTTTCGGAAAAAAAGATCGAAGTCGAAAATTATCAATAATAAAAAAAAGCTGCTGAAAACTAAGACAAACGAAATATTTAAAACCCTAAACAAAACTTAAACCTAATCTGAACTTAAAATAATGAAATTACCAAAACACCCTTAAAAATAATAAATTATGAAAATACCCCTAAAAACATAAAAACGCTCGAAACTCCATCAAGCCGATCTCGGATGACCGAAAAAGGCCTTCTGTCATGGTGTAGTCAAATTTGAGCCCATTCCAAGCTCGGACTAGTGCCTCGGGAATAATGCCCTGGCATCAACCATCCATGAATCCTCAAGGAGATTCATCTATTAATAATAGAAACAACCATAGTCCAACAATTATCAGGCGAAACACTATCCCAATGCCGAGACAAGCTTCAAGATCCAATCCCCTGGCTTCTAAGCAATTCTCGACAAATTCGAAATCCCAAAAAAACATGATCATGGAGTAGAAGATCTCGAAACTTCTTCTAATAATTCAACATCATCAAGTTCATCGGTTCGTCAAGTTGACATACATCGATGGGCAACAGAGGAAAGCGGCTGTGGAATATTCTAAGGAATATGTCGAGTTTTGCAAACTTGGAGAGGAATTCAAAAAATTCCTCAATTACTGAGCAATAAAAAACATGTGTTTGGAAGAGTCAGAAAAGAGGGAGGGACTTAGAGACATAAAAAGACTAAAGAAATAGTAGAACAGGCAAAACGTGGAGGTATAAAAACACACAGACTCCACTACCACGTAGAAATCAGCCGATACCTATGGAGGTATCCAAAACACATATCACCACATAGAAATCAGTCTATATATGATATAGACCAACAAATTATAACGACACAGAACATCACACAAGTGGTGGAACGACCACAATGTCAAGAACCTCCTCAATCTTATCATGTCATTCCTCCCAATCTTTCAGAATCAAGAGCAACAAAGTCAATATTTGCAAAGATCTATAACGACTCTTTCTGACCAACCCCAGGCACAAGATCTCGAACTATAGAAGGACATCAAGAACATAAAGGAACAACTAGCTTATATCAGCCAGACCAAGACCCAAGTGGAACGTACATGCAAAAAGTCCGTTGTGTGAAGCATATCAAAAGGCAAAGTTTCCAAAGGGTTTTAAACCACCTCCGATGGATAAGTGTCCGGGAACAACAGATCCAAATGAACACCTGATGCAATACACTATATTAATGACCAAGCATAAGGCCGACAATATGGCTATGTGCAGATATTTTGGAAATTCTCTAGCAGCGAAAGGTTCGAAGTGGTACTCTTCCATTCCAGAGAAATCCATCACATCGTTCACACGAATGGGTGAGATGTTCTTATAAAATTTTAGGGCAAGACTTGCCCCGAAGAAGGCCATAGCTCACTTGCACAACCTTCGGCGGTATCAAAATGAAACTCTGGAAAATTTTCTGTAAAGATTCACCGATGAGTCCACAAAGGTCGAGAGTTGTTCAGAGCAAACATACATGGAAGTTTTTTGTAACGCCATTGCTCCATTACCATATTCTCACAAGTTGACAATTAGGCACCCCAAAACCATTCAAGAGCTCCTTGATAGAGTTCACAAATGGATTAAAAGTGATGAAGTAAATTAGAACAAGGACGAGGCTTATAGGAAAGAAATGCGGGAACAAGGATATCCAGTAGATAAGTATGACAATCGGCCAATGGAAACCAGTTATCAACCACGGAGAGCTTTTAATTCAAGACAACAAGGTACCTCCAGTGGTATTTCTACATATACACAGTCGATACCTTCACACCAGCCGCATAGAGCACCATCATACAGCCAACAATCATATTCGGCAAATACTTATCACAACCCTTCGTATCCCACACCAGCCACAATATCTATCAATACACATAACCCTCCACCAATGGTACCTGCAACATTTGGTGCTTCAAATACTCAATCACAAACAAGTTCTAGGTTGCAACATCCTTATAATCGAAAGAACAATAAAAGCAAACAACCTGTTACATATACACTATTAAACACATTGTGATCCATCATTTTTCAAAAGTTGGAACATTTGGGGATATTACAACCTCCAAGGTTAATGAATGTACCTATGGAGAAATGCAGTATCGATAAATATTGCAACTGCTATAAAGAGCTGGACCATGTTACAGACAATTGTCATTGCCTAATAAAGGAAGTCAAAATAGCTGTGTCGAAAGGTTATTTGGCAGAGTTCGTTAATCTTTATCAAGGACCCATGCCACATCCACAGAATCCAAGGATTCCTACTCCTCAGCCATAGGGATCGAAGATGATTAACATGATCTATGGGATCAACAAAATACATCCCATAAAAAGTTGAAGGGATCCACTTCCATGACGATTATCCAGTTCTCAAATCTCTCATGATGGTCTATTGTATGGTGAAAAGAGTGGTGATAGACATTGATAGTTCTGCTAACATAATATACTATGAGGATTCCAACAGATGGGGTTAAAAGATGAAGCAATTGAAGCAGGCTGAATTCCTTCAATCGGTTTCTTAGGGGCAACGACGTATGCACTGGGTACAATAAATTTACCAGTTCATTGGGGCCTCACAGGCCGACTGTCAACCAAACAAGCAACATTCATTATTGTGGATTCCCCATCAGCATACAACATTATTTGGGGAAGGCCTGGATTGAACATAATGAAGGCAAAGGTCGATACTATGGACAACTCAATCAGCATGCTTGTTGATGATAGGTCGTGTCACATAAAAGGAGATACACAGGTTGCTCGTATTTGTTATATGATGAGAATATCTCCAGCTCCTACACCTATAGACGATACACAGGTATATTATAATCAATAAAGTTTTTTATGTATTTTTTTTCTTTCTACCTTTTTGTAGTATCCTTTTATTCAGTAAATTACAATCAATAAAGTGATACATATTCTGTACAAAGTTGAAATATAGAGTACAAAGTTAGCTGATACATATTTGGTTCAAAGTTAGCTGTTAAATATTCTTTACAGAGTTAGCCAATACATAATTGGTACAAAGTTAGCCGATACATATTCGGTACAAAGCTAAAACATTGGCCGATTCCTAAGCTTTCTAGACCATACTTACACAAGGCCAATCCCAGTTTAAATTCCTTATTCACATAACGTCGAAACATCGGCCCATTCCTGAGATTAAAATAATCATTTTCACAAGGCCAACACATTAGCCGATTCCTGAGTTTAAATTCTTCATTCACACAGGGCTGAAACATCTGCTGATCCCAAAGATTAAATTACTTACTCACATAAGGCCGATACTTGAGTTTGGCCACAATCACACAAGTTCAAAACATTGAGTTTAAAGGCCACAATTACACAAGGTAGAAAAATTGTCTGAAATATTCAGTTAAAATTCCTCACACACAAGGCTGAAACATTGGTCGATTCCTGAGTTTAGCCCTTATTTACATAAGGCCGAAACATTGGCTAATTCCTAAGTTTTCAAGACCACACTCACACAATCCCGAGACATTGGCCGATCCCTAAGTTTAAATTCTTTATTCACATAAGGCCAAAACATCGGCCCATTCCTGAGATTAAAATCCTCATTTTCATAAGGCTAATAGATTGGCCAATTCCTAAGTTTAAATTCATTATTCACACGAGGCCGAAGCATCGACCGACTCCTAAGATTAAATTCCTTATTCAAATAAGGCTGAAACATCAACCGATTCCAGAGATTAAATTCCTTATTTACACAAGGTCAAAACAATAACCGATTCCAGAGTTTGAATCAAGAGTTTCCACAAGCATTGTTGGATCACACATGGCCAAAACATAAGCCAAATCATGAGTCACAACTCATACATGGCAAAAACTTAGGCCAAATCATACATGGCAGAATTACATATTCCGAATCATGAGTTTCCACACTCACATGGCCGAAACATAAGCTAAATCATGAGTCAAAACTCACACATGGCCAAAACATAATTTGAAACATGAAACTCACACATGGCCGAATTACAAAGGCCCAAGCATGAGTTACCAAATTCACAATGGGCCATAACATACGCTTATAGGCCAAAACGAGCACAAGGCGAACCATGAGACAACACAAACCATGTCACCGCAACATCATCACACGTCCAACTCCATACGCATACAAATAATACACTTAGGTATTTCACGTTTTGTTCAAATTTTTAGATATGCTTATTGTGTATAAATACACAATGTATATTTTCTTTATTTATTTATATATTTTGTATAGATGCTTATAGTGTATAAATACACTAAATCTCTTTTGTTTGTTTATTTTTATTTTGTAGAAATGCTTATAGTATATAAATACACTAAATCTCTTTTATTTTATTTATTTAATTTTTAGAAATGCTTATAATATATAAATACAAAAATTCTATTCAGTTTATATTTAGTACTTCAATATTCCATAGAATAAGGATTTACCAATTACAACATAACAAGGACTCTAAAACTAATCCTACATGGGATTGAACACGAACAGCTTGATAATCTATAAAAAGGATTCATAATCAGATAAATAGGTATCTTCTTTCTTCTGAGCTTTACCTAATTTGCACACTCTCGTTCAATATTTGACTTTAGCATCGAAACGGAATATTAAGACACATTCCTCCGTGAAGATTTCAATCCTTGTAGGTTTCCCCGGACGGCTCACACTGTGATCTGGTCGACATCTGACCAGACCCTTATCAGTAATAGTTCTGGCTACGTCACCACTCTTAACTGAGTGTTATTCCCATTACAGACCATAACTGCACCAAATAACTTTATAGAACTCCCTTCCTCTTTGCTTATTGACTCAATGACCATTGATCGCCCTTGGAAGGTAAGGTTTTATTATTCTATAACCTTTATATTATTTTTCCTTCTTTTTTTAGAAAAAAAAAAGGAAAACCTGTCGAGGTTTTGTTGTTCAAGATAACAGTACTTGTGCAAGAATGAATAACAAGCTGGACACAACAATAATATAGAATGTCTATAATTGATGCAATTATTACGGGGAGCTTTCATTTCTACCGAAATGAGAACAATTATTTCCTATTTACCAAAATTCTCACAAAATTTCACACGTTACACATACCTAAAACTTACTTTTCATTCTATACCCATTTCGACTTTTCCTTTAAAAAAAAAAAAACAAAACTTAACATTTATTCTCCTTCAACATGTATTTACTATCTTACCCCTCAGCATTCAACACACACAACTACCGTACCTAACAAGCTGTAAAAATGAATTGCAAAAACCACAACTAACATCATTCATTTGATCAGAAATTTCAATCCATAGTTAAGAAAACTGCTCCAAGAACTATTCCCCTGTCAGAAAGAAAGGAAAAAACCTAACTTGTTATTATGTTCTGTCATTAAGTTGGTGATTTTAGTTTTCCAGAATCAAGAAGACGAAGGTAGTTGTTGTTCTGAGGTACATTGTTCTATTTGTTTCTTGGGTGATTGGAAGCTTGGGTTTCTTCTGGGTTATTTTTTTTGGCGCCACACTCAGTAGTAGTCGGATTAAGAAAGGAAGTTGGGATTGCAGAGATTTCAATCCATGCAGGGGAATTTCATGAGTTGAGAGGGGTATTTAGAGACTTGAGAGAAGGATTTCAATTCTTGAGAGGGGGGATTTCGAACCTTGAGTGGGGAAATTTAAGACTTTGAAGATTGAATCGTGGCTTGAAGCCTTCACTGTTTTTTACACATTTCGAACCTTGAGGATAATTCGTGCCTTGTGATTGGGATTTCGGACCTTGAGAAGGTGAATTCCTGCCTTGAAAGGTTGTTTTCGAACCTTGAGAGGGGGATTTCGGTCCTTTCTCTCCTTTATTTATTCATTATTTTCACTCTTTAGTGGACATTTTTAGAATAGGTTTCTTTGCGTTGTTTGCAGAAATCGATTACATTTGGATTGCTACTCATAAGGGTTCTCTAAGTGGAAGGGTGCGTCCCGTAGTAGCACCATCCAAAATAAACTACGAAGATTTTAGGAGACTATGGTAGACTGCATGAACATTGATTTAAACCAATTTGACATACAAATTTCAATTGTTTCTAAATTTTCTGATGGAAGTATTAAATTAATGGACATTGAAGACATATATGGCATCATCTATTTTTTGGGGGAAGCTGATCCTAAAGTTGTTACCGGCAGTAATTGTTCTTCCGGTCCAAATGATCATGCAAAGGACAAATTTATTGATGCAAATGATGAAACGGGGACATCCGAATATATTTGCACGAGATATGATTATGAATACGATGAAGAACATATTTGCAGCGTTGAGGATGATGATGATGACGATGACGACAACTTCGACGATGGGATCAGATAGGTGATTCCATTTGAACAATTTATACCAATCCCTTCTACTCAGTTTACAAACATGGTCTGGAATGATAACGAAGAGGTGCATTTTTTGGAAGATGATACTATTCCACGAGTGGGTTCGATAGGAACTGATGTTGTCTTTAACAATAAAAATGAATTGGCAATAGTAGTCGGTCAATATTCACTCGATAACCAATTTCCATATCATGTGGTATGTTCGGATAAAGGAAGATTTGAGGCACGATATAAGAATAAAAAATATTGTACTTTCATGATACGTGCACATTGTAGAGCTAGATATCAGATTTGGGTTATTCATAAGTTTTTCCCGACTCACACTTGTACCCAAACTGTACAGCAAAGCCAAAACAAGAGTGTAAGTGCAACAACGATCAGTTGTATGTACACTAGTAAAATCACACCCCCAAAAATGTGATTCAAGACATGCAGGAGAATTATAGTGCAAAGCTCAGATACAACAAAGCTTGGCGATCTTTACAGCGTGCAAAAGACATAGCCTATGGAACTCCAGAAGACTTATGCAGCCAGCTACCATCATGCCTCCACATGTTGAAGCATGTAATGCTGGGGACAATAACAAGCATACATACTCGAGATGAGCAGTTTCTGAAGTCATTTTGTACACATGGTCCTTCGATTGAGGGTTTAAAGTACATGAAGCCCATCATTATCATAGATGTAATACATTTGAAAGGTGTATGTGAGGGCAAATTTATGAGCTGTCTGTGAGGATGAAAAAGGGCAAACTTTTCCCCTTACTTTTAGGTTTGGCGAGGAGGATGGCAATGATTCATGGAAGTGATTCTTGAGAAGATTCTAGACTATATATGGATTGCTGGATGATTTGGTTATTATATCTGATCGACACAAATGTATACTGGAAGCAGCGAGAACAGTATATCTCAATTTTCCACATGGTTTTTGCTATTGACATTTGAAAGAAAACTTAAAGACAAAGTGCAAAAATCCTCGGGCTACAATCCTTTTTGAAAATGCGGCATATGCCTATGACAAGCGGATATGTGATTTCTATTTTGGAGACATTCAACTTATGCATTCCGGTGTTCATCGTTGGTTGGATGTTGAGGTAGGATGCCTAGGTTGGTCACGTGCATACTGTCCAAACAATCGATACAACCAAACGACAAGCAATATCATGGAGTCCTTTAACCAGGCGATCAAGATACCTCTGAAGATGCCCAGTACATCTGCACATGAGTTTTTTAATAGTTTGTGTCAGCCTTGCTTCAACAAATGTCAAGAAGCAGCAGTTACAATGCCAAATATTATCACTGAGCGTGCTATGGAAAGAATTGAGAAAGAAGTTATGAAAGTTTACCTGGAAAGGCTGTGGACTACATTCATTCGGGATATTAGGAATATGTCGTAGGAAATTCACCAAAAGAAGCAAATGATGCTGTGGATTTCCTCCAGAAGACTTGTGGATGTCGAAAACGAGAACTAGAGGAGATACCGTGCAAACATGCCATTGTTGTTGCCAGGTAAAATTTTTGGTCCATTTTGTAACACAGATGGTCCATTTCGTGACACAAATGGTTTATTTCGTGCCATACTTTGTTAATTTCTTGCCTCAATGATGAAATTTCATTCCACATGAAGGAAATTTCACTGTAAAATTTTTTTGTCCATTTCGTGATACAGATTTTCAATTTCGAGACACATTGGTCAATTTAGTGCCTCAATGATGACATTTCGTGCCTCAAAGATAAAATTTCAAAAAAAAAAAAAAATTGGTCCATTTCATGACACAGACAGTCAATTTCAACACATGCTGGTCAATTTCAAGACATAGATGGTCAATCTCGAAATTGACTAATTTTTTATTCTTTTTAATTCTCTAAACACCTAATTAAATATTTCTACAACTCATTTACCTTAATTCTTTTTTATAGGGAAAATAAGGTTAATTATTACACTCTATGTCGTGGGCATTCATTTGATACGGAAATACTAAGAATGGCATATGCACTTTCGATACAGCTTGTGCCCTAGTGATTGTATTTGAATTCAATTGTAGGTATGAATGACGTGGTTGTCAATGCTCTTATTGGCAGAAGGTCTGTCGGAAGCTCACAAAAGGCCGCTTCCTCTCTAGAAACAAACAATATTGTCAAAGGAAATCATGTAAAATATGCAAAAGAAAGGACAAAACCATCTCACTTGTCCAAATGCACACAACACGGAAGCCCCACCTCCCGAAGAAAATTATCCAACATTAACTAACTTAAATCATGAAGTGCCCATATCTAATCCAATATGCACACAACAATTTCGAGTTTCTGAAAAGGGTTACTCGGTAGGAAATGACGAGGCAGATTTCTTTAATGTTGATGTGAATATCTTTGATGAGAGTGTGGATTTTCATGAAGGCAAAATCAGTGTCGACACGGTCCATGGCATGTAAATGTTATTGTAACGAACAGTAAATTATCATTAAATTTAAATTGCATGTTTGTCATTGAATATTCTTCTTTTGCCCCAATCGTCTAACTTGTCCAAACACAATCAATGCAGAAGCCCCTTAAAAAAAAGAGAAGCATGTAATTCAAATTACTTCAAAACCTAGATACAAAAGCATCAAACAAAAGCATTTGTTCTCTACGATGAAAAGCAATATAGGCAGCAACATAGGCCTTCCTTGCATTGCTCCATGAAGTACATGTTAACTAGAAGTTTTCTGCATCATCAATGAAGAGTTTCGAAACAATCAACTCCAATAATTCAATAGGCAGATAAGCCCAATTTCTTTCAACTCCATTCTCAGCCATATTTCTTCTTCTTCTCCTACTGTCATGAAATTGAGAAAAAAATTAGGACAAACACAATAGAAAAAAAAATCCACCTAAATATCCTTTCACTCAAGAAAACAAAAGCAAAGTACACAAGAAAAATAAAGGAAAAGTAAAAAAAACTCGGATCTTGGAGAGGACTCCAAGGTCCAAAATACCAAATTTCAAGACTTGGATTGAGGATTTCAGTTCTTAGAAATTGAATATAAAAATAAGAAATTGTTTAAAACATTTCGAGGTTTAGTAAGGATTTCGGATCTTGGGAGGACTCCAAGGTCTGAAATACACCATTTCAAGACTTAGATTGGGGATTTCAGTTCTTAGAAATTGAATACAAAAATAAGAAACTGTTTAAAACATTTCGAGCCTTGGTGAGGATTTTGGATCTTCGAGACACACACAAACAATTTCGAGACACACCTAAACCATTTCAAGACACACCCAAAACCTTTCGGAACACAGATTTTCAATTCATAACCCACCATTTTCAACAAAAGTATTCAACCTCAAATATGCACAAATTTAATCCATGCTTTCAACAACTACAAAATCGAAATTAATCAACACATGCTTTCGATACATTTCAAATTGTAAAATCATGCATTTCAGTACATACATTGTAAAATCATGCTTCGACGCATTTCATTCTTACATATCAACAGAAAATCAAAGCTCAAGTGTGAAAAAAAACTACCCAGAAATGTATTGAAGATGATGACGGGTATGATCGGCTTGAAGTGGAGTCCAGACTGGCTTGATTGTCGACGATTGCATCGAAAAAGGAAGGTGAGCTTCGATGAAGATGAGGTGAGGAATAACGGAAGAAGAAGAGGTCTCGGCAAAGAAGAAGAAGAAGTGATAGAAGAACTGAAGGAAAATGGTGAAGAACGATTTCGGATTTTTTTACTTAGGTTTCGATAATGGGAAGGGGAAGGGTTTCAGTCCCCCAAAGTCTCGATTTTGATAATGAGGCACGAAAGGTAAGGATGTAATTTTCCATTTGTGGAAATTTCGATCTGCCCTAGACATTTCGGAACTTCAAGGGTCAAAAACGGAACACAGGGGTCTTTTTTAAAAAATTAATTTCTATTGAAATTTTTTAATAAGTTAATTTTTTAAAAGCTTTTATTAAGTTGATTTTCTTAAAGCTTTTATTAAGTTAATTTTGAAGGACACTTTTTTAGGTTAACTTTTTAAAGGTTTTTTGGAAATTTTTTTTATGGAATCCTTTTAAATTAATTTTTTAAAGTTTTTCTCCAAGCCAATCTTTTTATGGAACCTTAGGCAGTTAATTTTATATGAAATTAACATATAGTAGAAATCAAGAATACCATATATAATTTACATAATATACATTTATCCTCAATGTATTATTCACAATATATATATATAAAAAAAATCTAGGCCTACGATGATAAATAGTTCTACTGCAGCATGGTCCATGCCATCTCATCTCTAACGCACTGTGTCATAGCTGGTATACAAGGCAAGTCGGGGATCTCCTTAAGATGCCCCCTCATCAACCATGCCAGGTAATAGTAAATGTAAGAGCCACAACTAGTCTTGTTTGACTAAATAGGGATGGAGTGCAACGCGATGTAAGGTGAGGGGGTCAAGAAAAATTAGAGTGATCCTCTAAGCCGGGAGGCATCCAATCCACTTGAAGCGGGTTTAAACGGGGGGTTGAACAAAATTAAAATTGAGTGGATGGTTAGAAAGACCAAAATACACAAAGGATTAGTAATGGATATTCTCTAAATTATTCAAGAGGCTATTTCTGTACATAAACGGAATTCAATTGGGACTTTAAGTTAGTAGAAATGATCAAGAAGTACTATCCACGATTCCGACCTAGAGTATGTTCCTATCCACTTATTAAGTAAATAACTATCAAGAACGAAGTAATCTTTTATTTGTTTTTCAATCCCTTTTATGAGAAAGGAGAATAGGAACGAAATAAAATAGAATAAAAAAATTTTAAACAAGTCCCTTTTTCTTATATCTTTTAGTTAGTTAGAAAGAGAGAACTCTTGGCATGATTCATAAATTAATGGAACGTCTAATTCTTTTTCGTAATTGAAAATAATAGGTTGAAATACCTATATGATGTTGTTACAAAAAGTTTTTTATTCAAGGATTAAGTTAAGTTATTGATCAATAAACAAAAATGACATTCCTAAAATTAAAAGATGAGATTAATTCAGAAGCACCTTTTTTTAATATATATTTTTAATAGAAAATATAGCAAACAGAATTCCGTTGGTCTAATTTGGGGAACTTAGGATAAGTTTTGACTCTATCCTACAAAATAAAATATCAAGATAAAGATAAATAATAATTTAATGTCCTTAGATTTATTTGTGACCTTTGAGGAGCCGTATGAGGTGAAAATCTCATGTACGGTTCTGTAATAGTGATAAGAACAGCGATGTTCTAATCGACTATGATTATCTAACAGTTCAAGTACAGTTGATATAGTTGAAGCACAGTCAAAATACGGTTTTTGGGGGTGGAATTTGTGGCGTCAACCTATAGGATTTCTCATTTTTCTAATTTCTTCTCTAGCCGAGTGTGAGAGATTACCTTTTGATTTACCAGAAGCAGAGGAAGAATTAGTAGCAGGTTATCAAACCGAATATTCAGGTATCAAATTTGGTTTATTTTACGTTGCTTCATATCTGAATCTACTAGTTTCTTCATTATTTGTAACAGTTCTTTACTTAGGAGGTTGGAATCTTTCTATTCCATACCTATTCGTTCCTAAAATTTTTGATATAAATAAAGTAGGAAAAGTTTTTGGAACAATAATGAGCATCTTTATTACATTAGCTAAAACTTATTTG
>JAOXNR010054434.1:0-12564 GCA_028571225.1 Parsonsia alboflavescens | reverse complement strand
TTGTAAATCTTCATTCCATTCATTGAATCATCCCTTGAAGCTCCATCTTCTTTAGAATTGAACTTGAATCTTTTCATTTCCTCATTTGGTAGCTTCCATGAATTACCCCATGCCATGTATGCTCCTTGATCTCCATCAAATTGCGTTGGGGGGAATATAAAATATCAATATTGCCTATTCAACCCCTACCACGGTAATTCTCTATTGTTTGCCACACCTGTATGATGTCGACATGAATAGTTTGAAACTGACCCTAAAATAAATAAAAAAAATTTACATAAAAGTTATTGGATAATATTAATTATCACAAATCATTGCATTAAACAATATTTTTTCAAGAAAATATCTATTAATTATTTAATATTAACATACAATATTAATAATTTTGACATTTAAAAAAAACCACAAAGTATTATTTTTATTAAATATATATAATTCTCCTTCTATCGAAAATTGAATGTTCCACTTTGACTTGCAAGCATTTTAGTAAAAAGGTTTGACTAGTTCATTAATGCATTGCTTTATCAATTTTCTTAATAAATTTTTTATTAATTTAGGAAATGATACATTCAATTCCAGACAACCCAAAATGAAATATGAGACATTCATTTCCGGACAGAGGGAGTATAATTATACTTAACTCAATTAAAAATTTATTAAATTACAAAAAATATTAAATGATATTAATTATCATAAATCATTAATTATACATCATTATTTCAAGGGAATAAATATGGATTATTTAATATTGACATACAATATTAATAATTTGAACATTTAAAAAAATTACCACAAATTAAGTGATATCATTTATTAATATTAAACAATTTTGTAATGTTGTATAAAATAACTACAAATTAAATATATAACCAATTTAATGTGAGTAAATAAATAAAATAAGCTAAAAATCAATAATTATAAATAACAAAAGAGAAAATATAATTTATTTAAAAACATCAATTATGACTAATTATATTCTTATTTAGAAATTCTAAAATCTATATAAATATCTCCTAATTAAATAAATTTAAAAAGTAAAATATTAAATTATCACTACTAATATCATTAAATTAAACATAAATTTTCTTATAATTACCTGTTAAATAATGAATATTAACATTTCATAACACTTATTTCTTTATAAATTTTTAAAAACATTTAACAAAATTTAGTGTAATATTTATATATATATATATTAACAAATATTATTGGTGTCATCATATATATATATATATATAGTATAATTTATTATTAAATAAATAAAGGTAAGAAAATCAAATACTACAGAGTAAATATATTTATCAAATATATAAGTCATTATCACTCACACCCATAATTATTTAAGAAATTAATAAATATATATAGCGTCCCTCCACAATGGCCATGAAATGTCCATTCCTTTGTAGAGGACTGTTCATTCCTGTCACCGCCCATGATGGGGAGTAACACGCCTCGTAACAGACTAACCTAATACCCAAGGCTACAAACGGAAACAAACTTCACAAAAATAAAATAAATCCTCAATAAATTTGATGGGGTCCAAAAGAGTTGGATTGGGTTACCCCACAGATCCTGATGGAGCTCCGCGATCAACAGCTTGAGAAGATGAGAAAAAGGCATCACCGGAGTAGGCTGTCTCCCAGGGAAGAGCTCCGATGCCTAAGTTATTATTATAGGAGAGTTTTTCGATAAAAACCCATTCTCAAGAAAGTAAGAAGACTTAGTTCTATATTATTTTTTCTCCTTTTTTGTTTTTTTAGATTGATTGTGTGTTTTTGTTTAAGTAGAGAGAGAGAGAGGAAGTCAATTTCCTCTTGGAATTAGGCTCTGTATTACATAACAGTAATCATTTAGAATAATTGTGGAATTCAGTTGAATCCTGCCAATTACTCGTAAGATCATGGAGTTTTCCTAAAATGAGAGATCTTACCATTTATGTCTCTCTGAGAGCTACGATCTCATTAACCGACCATTCGGCCAACTTTATGACCTCCTCGTGGATGTTGAGGATCTCGAACATCTTTTTTGGTGAGGTTGTGCTAAGTAATCCTTGGCTCCTTAGAGTGGCTAGGAGTTGCGCACCAGTAATTGTGGTATGGAAGATTTATGATTTGGATCGGAACTTGCCCAGGTCGAAGTCGGGATCTGGCAAGACCTCAGCTCGAGCTTATTAGGGGGTCGATGACTTGGGAGATCAGTGGTAGTTGGTCGCTTACCCATATGTCCTTGTTGACTCTGTGAGTCTAACTTTCATCTATTAAAAGCATGGGACCTTCTAACCCATTTAGGTTAACTTTTATCCGAGTTCTGCACGTTTGAATTGACTAGTTTGGATCGTACCCATTTTATTGATCAAAATTAATACTCAAAACAAAAAGATTACAATCCCAAAAGTTTATTGAAATATCACAAGAGTCCTAATTCCATCAAAGTAAAAAATAATGATGCGGTGTCCTAATTCTGGAATTTTTGATAATGGTGCGGTGTCCAACCCTGCTTTCACTTAAATAATAATAGATAATAATCAACATCTTTGGTTGTTTTTTTTTTTTTTTTTTTTTGAATTACTGCCTGTCGCACCATCCTCATCAGGGAAGATTTGTCATTGCGATTGATGGAATGAATTTTCACACATTTTCTTTCGCTCCAATCATCTTTCTCGACTAATTCTATGCTGATCTTTGTAAAATAAAGAGATTCATATATAAAAAATTATATTAATTTAGTTTTATATCTATATACAATCTTTTATATATATATATATTGAAATAAAAAATTCAATCACGTTATTAATTGAAATTTATTATAACTTGAAACCTTCTGAATTCAATTATTACTACTTATTATTAATCTAATAAGGCTTGACAAACAAATATTTTATTAATAATTATTAGTAATAAAAGAATGACTCTCCCTCGCTTAGATTTGCTTGATTAAGAATTAAGGGATAGATATGATTTCTTTTAGAGTTGCATTTTATCATAATCGTTAAATACTAAATTATCAAATTACTCAAATCATTACCGTAAGCAAATTCTTACACTTATTCGTTTGTCTTTTTTCGAGTGCAGGGGCGAGGGCGTTCGTCTTTACACTTATGTAAAGGTCTCTATCTCCCTCCAACCCAGCGTACTTCATTTGGTTGGATTATCACCACCAACTGAATCAAACACCAAGACTTAGGGTTAGGGTTAGGGTTAGGGTTCTTGATGCGAAATTTGCTCTGTATTTCTCAATTGGCAAATTGAGAAGGCCAAAAAAAAAAAAAAATCAACGAGAGAGCATCAAACATGGGACGCTACAGAAACCGAAGCCAAAGCCGTAGCCGTAGCAGAAGCTACAGTCCTGTGAGACGTAAGCATTATGACGACCCTCGTGACCATGGCCGTCGTCAACGCCGCACCTCTCCTTCGGCTCCTTCCGGCCTTCTCGTTCGCAACATCTCTCTAAGCGCCAGGTTTCTTTTATTACCATTTTAATTTTATAATAGTTTTTCTTTTCTAATATGAAATCCCAGGTCCTCCGTAATCGGCTGTAAATTTCTTCTATTTACATATTTGATTGGCCAACAAAGAGTCATATTTCCTTTGTAGGACTTTTTTTCTACTGCTGAGGTTGAAATGTTGTTTCTGTTTTTGCCACCTGGAATGCTGTTCTTTGGTGCGATTACGATTTCTAATGTGGAGGGATTGGGGGTTCTGTTCATATTGCTCATTTGAATGACCATTTTCTAGCCCTGCTCTTCTTATCCCATTAATTTAATTTTCAGTAAGTTAATGTTTTAAACTAATCCATTGGAGTTCATTTGCCTCTTCGAGGTTGCTGGATTTTTCTATGAATGTTTTCGAAGTTGATGAAAAGACTCTGCCTTTGGAAAAAGCTATTTTTAAAATTGATATAACTTTTAAGCTCGTTCATAAAGAATATCCATGGCAATTTTATCAAAATAGCTTTCTGAGTTTTGCCAAGCTAAACGTAGAAATGAAAAGCAATTGGGAATTTCTCAGAACAGCTTTTCACTATGTTTTTATCCTAATCAAGTGGATATGTCATAGAAGTTGATGATGCTTGTTCCTGTGCAGGCCAGAAGACCTGAGGATCCCATTTGAAAGATTTGGTCCAATAAAGGATGTTTATCTACCCAAGAACTATTATACTGGGTAAATTCAGTCTTCCTCAACAGCTTTTGTTAAGTGAAATGTTTACTTGCCTCAACTTTATAATCTATTTCTCTGGTGCTTTAGTTCTATTGTTTTCATTTAGGTCATATTTCAATTTATTGACTTAACATCTACAGGGAGCCTCGAGGTTTTGGATTTGTGAAGTTTCAGTTTTCCGAAGATGCTGCTGAGGCTAAGGCACAATTGAATCGAACAATTATTGGTGGCCGTGAAATAAGAATTGTGTTTGCTGAAGAAAACAGGAAAACCCCTCAACAGATGCGTAGGCTTACTCGCGCGAGGTGTGGAAACATCATATTGTCATGCCTGAGTTATTCTCTATTTGTAATTGATTAATTACATTTTTTTTGGAAAGTGTATTTTTACACTTTTACAAAGAATTGTGAAATGTTTTCATTTTCTTACGCACCTTTTCATTCTCTCTTTCAATTCAGTAACCGAAGTAGCCACAGGAGGTGCAGTCCATCAAGGTCTCCTAGGCGACGATATCAATGTTAGTTTGAACTTCTAAGTATTTCTCTTGTTTTATGTAATCAAGAATATATTAATTTATTGATTGCTTTAGAATGCCTAGTTCTTAAACTTCATTTAAATAGAAACATATGAATCTGTATGGTATGCAGGATTAGTGAAAGTTTTTACTGTGTTGTTGTCGTTTCTTTTAGCTTCCTGGTGTGTAACAGAATACAACTTCCTTGGCAGCTTATTCGCGCTCTGCTTCTCCAGCAAGATATGACTCAAGGTCTGGTTCGTAATTTTAATAGAAAAGGCTTATCGTTCTCTTCAGTGCTGCATTTTTTTCTTTGAGTATATTCTGCTTATCTCTTTTCTTTGAATGGGCTATTCTTTTCTCTTACCTGTCTTCTGGGTGTGGCAGCTATTACCAAATGTCCTTTTCCCTACTAATCTGCCAAGTTCTTAAATTATTGGACCACGGTTTTTTCCTATAAAAGTTTGATTGGACTTAGATGGTCCACTGAAGGCCTTTACTCATTGTAAAGGGATTTTGGGACGAGTTGGCAAAATTGCTAGTCAGAGGAAATTTTTACTAGAGAATAGTTTCTGTTTTTCATTTATTTATCCCTTTTTGTGTTTATATTATTATATTGGAAGTTCATCTTCTTACTTCGAGAGGATTTCTAGATATTCTCTCTGCCATTGTTGCTTTATTTTTTGATGGTTAATATACTTATCTTGTGCATATTTTGCACTATTCCAGTAGATTAACATCTGCAGGTGGCCTTATGAATGCAGATCCTAAATTGAGAAAGAGACTTAAAAGTATTCTCAACTAATAAAGAGAAAAGAGAAAAGGGATCATAAAGTCAAAGAGTACTTACATGTGTTCAAATGAATGCCTCTCCAGAAGTTTAAGATCATCCTGCCTTCAGTTAAACACTCAAATTCCACTGGATTTTCCATTTTTATGACTATGATATCTAAGTCTCTCCCTGGCAAAGGAGAACATAGTGGATCAAATGGTGTGTAAATTGATTCCAGTTCTAAAGACTTCAATTTTGTTTTTTGTCTTTATTTAAATTGTTAGTTTGATTTCCTAATGCTGCATACTATCCAGTTAAAGAAAGAATCTAGAGCTTATAGTTGGCCAAAGAAAGAAATCATCTTCAAAGAAGCAAAGGTTTTTCAAAGTTTTTACTGGTTGAGGTGTGATGAGAATATGCAACAAAAGATAGTATGAGGTTTCTAGAAGTTGGGGCAAGGACTGCAAGTTATCTGATGCTGATTCCACCTGTACAGTGCTATAGAGCTTTAAAACCGTGTTTTGGATCAAAGTTTGATAAAAATTTCCAGAAACACTGGAAAAAAGATGCAGGTAAAGGTCAATGCTTCAGTTATTAGAATTTTGGGAGCAATAATTCATTTTTTTTTTCCAGAAAGAATATGTGGCATGCTTTTCAACTTGTAATATGATTGATTGGATCCTTTTTTGGAATTATTGAGTTCTAGCAGGTTTCCCAATTTGACCATTTGTGTAGTGGTGTGTTCTGTTTTTCCAGATATGAGTCATTACTAAAGTTGCTTTCTGATTGATACACGCATTAATTTGGTTCATGCTTTCTGGTTGTAAGAGACAGGGACCATGGTAAAAGGGATGCCTACTACTCTCGTGGAGCTGGATCTGTTTCTCCAGGGGAAGAGAGAACCTATAAGTCCAGTAATAGGTCCAGGAGGCCTAGATCCATCTCTAAGTCACTTTCTCCGCATAATGACAGAGATTTGAGGCTGTCAAGTCCAGGAGAGAATGCTAAAGGAGTTCATGGTAAGGAATATGTACATGATCATAATGAGGGAGGCATTCCCAGCAGGTCTGATGCCCCTAATGGAAAATCTCAGAGTCCATCGAGGTTACAATCTCGATCTTACAGGTAGTCTTGGTTTCCAATTTCAAAGTTTTGTTTAAATTGATTTGATCTGGTAAAACTGGACTCCATATTTAGCTGTCCAAAATTCTCTGTATCCTTGCTTCTCTTGAAAATAGAAATCCATAAGATTGTTTCATCTTCTGTTCCAACTCTTTCATATCATGTTCATGAATTTATCATCTCGGACTCATTTCTGAACAACTACCTTCACTACTTTCTTGCATGTGTAGTTAGTCGCTTACTTTTGTTGTTTCTTTAGAAGATTTTCTCACTGATACCGCAATCCATATGCAGTCCTGGCTGACTAGCTGATACCTTGTGGATGGATTTTTGAATTGGGGAGATTATGATGATGCAACTGGGCAATTCCCTGTGATTTTGCATGATGATGAACATGTATAGATGACTTTATGTCGACACAGTGCACATGTTATCCTTTCTGCTACTAATATTCTTGAAGTCTTTTCATTGGAACAATTCAACTGGAATCTGTAATATTTTTGTGTTCCAATTAGGATTGGTACTGTAGCTTTCAGTTAGAATGACTACCATTGATAAAAATGCATTACTCTTCACTGATTTCTGTCATCCAAAGGGGTCTAACTTTTCTAATGATATATCTAGCTTTTTCACCCAAGTCTTTTAATTGGATGACATGAGAAAAATCAGCAATGTAGCAGCTAGTGTATTTTCACATGCCAAATAACCACAGCCAGAAGGATGACAAAATTATCCATCTCAATGGCCCAAATGTAAGTTATGCAACATATCGTCATATTCAAACTGCACAAGGAGGGGTTATAATTCAAATACAGCAACAAATCCACCGGGGAAAAAACTGTCCAATGGAACTCCGCCATTGCAGATCTGGAAATTATTGTGTTGATTGGACAAAAACAATAATTCGTAATCCATTCATTCAAGAGGGCATGACTTCTCGAAATGCTTTTGCTCTTTGCGACACAATTCAAACTCATTTGTGTTATAGTACATGCATCCAGTGTAGGTATCCATCTCCTTGGTGCATCTGTGATGCAGATCCTTGAGCCTGTGAGGTAAAAATGAAAATAATGTAACTTCACTGAAAGAATCTAACCATTATTAGGTTTATAGTACATGAATGGTAAAAGGATATAAAAAACTAAATGACATAATTACCATGTGCTTAACAAAGAAATTTCCAAGGACATACGCCTCCTACTCTACAGAATTTACTTGAAGAGTAGAACAATTATCAGACTTCTGGTATTGAAGTAGCCTGCCCCAACCCCTTCCTCTCTTTAAAGGAAAAAAAAAATGAAAAGAAAATGTCAGACAACTACTTCTATGAGTTCAAACCTGCCCAAATGATCTTGAACAAACTCAATCTTTATCCCTTGCAAACAGCTACTAGAGGGAATTAGGCAAAAAGGCAGCTGCAAAAATGCGCTGTATATGTGAAATAATCATGGGCAACTGTTAACAAATGCACTATATCATGATTTAGGGATTTCTATTTCTTCAGTTTGCATACCATGCAGCCATCCAAAGGAATCTCCAGTGCATGGTGACAGAGATTGATCCCCTATCAAATTGGTTCTGGAAGATATTAATGGATTAGTGCAACTTGTCTAGCCTAGCAGCATAGCTTAGAGTATTGAAATAGATGACTGGATATTCTCTAAACTTAAGAGGCTTTGTTCCAGAGGGAGTCAGTATTGAAATCATAAACTAGAGAGAAAGATGTTAAATGATGCAGATAAAAAATTAGGTTTGGAAATGTTGAGGAATTGCCAATTTTAACAAGGGCTTGTTAGGATAGAATGCAGAGTGAGTATTTGGGAAGGAAGGTCAACAGACCATTTATCTTGTTTGGTTGGGGTGGGAAAGAGAAGGGAAAGTAAATATATATGGTTACACCTTCCCCTTCCACATCAGCTTTCTTGCCCCTCAAAATATGGAGGGGTTAAGAAGTATTTAATGGTTTTTTACCCTTTCGTCCAAAATTTTTGTTAGTAGTATTTTTTTTTTTTTTTCAATCGTAACTTCTATTTTACTAATGGGTATAGAGGTAAAATTTTACAATATTTACTTCCTTCTCTCTCCACTTAACAGAAGAATCAAACAAGAAAAATACATCTCATTTACAAACATTCCACTCATACCAAACAAAATCAAAGTAAATGTTACTACTTCCATTAGGAGAAGTAAAACGAGTCCTTTCCCTTCCCCTCCACTTCGTGAACCAAAGCAAGCCCAAATGAGAAGTGTAACCAGCTGCAGTAGCTTGTTGATGGAAACACACTGAGATAGGAAGATGGGCATGACCGGCTAGATGGAATACTAAAAACTGAAAGAAGAGTGCAAAACCAAGCATAGATGGTCTGATCCCTGAACAAAATTGATGCCAAAGGAAAATAAGGAACCAAAGTTCTAATTTGGACCCATGGAGCATTTCTCATGTCCTACTCGACACATTTGTCTTGATAACCATTTTAGCTTCTTCAGAAGGTTCTTGATCTGATAGGTTTTGATATTACAACACCAGCAAATTAGCTGAACGTGTGCATGCAGGCAAAGTGTGTCACATTAAAATGTTGAGACATGTACATAGTCCTACAATTACGCAACAAAAAAACAGGGTATTGGCATTACAGTTCTTTTACTATCATGAAGTAGGATGGTGAGAGATATGGTGTAATTTAGCCATAACGTACAACAAAAAATCCCAGATCCAGTTAATAGGCATCCAAAAGAAGAGTGATTTGTTTCTCTGCTTAGCATTTCTCTTTTAGGCTTTAAATCTTAAAGAAAACAAAATTGCACGACTATGTCCACTAGAGCTCAAATAGCCTTGTGAGTTCTCTTTCTACATTACACTCTATTTTCTTCAGAAAGGCGAGGGAGAAATGAAGCAAATACTTACTTTACCGTTTTATATCGCATTCTGTCTCCCTTGTTAAATATTTTTAAGGGAAAGAAAGGTCAATTTTGTCATTAACATCGTCAATTCATTTTCTCTTCCTCCGATTAGCGTAGTCCTCTTGATATACTTTCACTTTTCCAATTATTCCTCTAATTTTCCTTTTACATTTCAACAGAATCAAATGTCAGTTGGTCAGCCATCTTCTAATACACTAATTGAATCCCAGAAAGACACATTTGCTAAAATGGATTCTGCATACAAGGTTGAAGACCAATTTTCAGGCAGTTATGACCAGCTACAACTACATAAACTGAGTAGATGATGTACACAATGATTAGGAGAGATCTTTTAAAAGCCTTTCCAACATTAGATATGAGAAGGAATTAATGAAGTTCCTATAACATATCCCCCTATTCACATGTGATCATAAAACATACAACCATATCTACCATTCCATTCCCATATATGGTCAGAAAAAGACTGCAAGCTGAACTTAAGAAAGAAATTCATTTTAATCTATAAAAATAGACCCACAAATTATATTATATTACATTCTGTTATACTAACTCTGGAATTGATAAGTGATCAGAAATTAAAAATGTTAAACAAAATTGCAGGTTTTGAATATAAAATTCTGCTCACAGATTAAGAACACAGCGGGTGACTTGATGTCCTTTGTCGAGGCACTTTTCAGGGTTTGGATCATGCTTCTTGCATTTCAGAAAAGCCACATTCTCGTCACGGCAATTTGTTGCTATGTGCTTCGAAGCAGCCATCAAGACTGCCGATGTGGGGATCGGATTTCCTATTGCATCCACTGAGCTCGCCATTAATCCAATTGGTTCCCCTAAATTCCAAGTAAAATAACACGCAGTAAAACAGAGAAAAACTGCCTCTGTTTCTTTCTTATCAAAGCACATCCTGAAGAACCCATAGAATTTTTTTTTTTTCTAGTTTTTATTAACCCAGAAAATGCGTTACACAGACAAATATAGTGTAAAATTTTTCCCTTTTCTGTGTTGAATTTAAAAAAAGAAAAAAGGATTCCAAAGATTGAACATGGGGAGAAGAAGGATTTATACCTTTAATCTTTTTCACCAGTTGGAGTAGAGACGATCTGAAAATTGGATATTAGGACAACGACGGACGGGAGAAGGAGAAGAGGTGACGATGCGCTGAAATTGTTAAAATGCGCAGTATACAACGAGAAATTTTCAAATATATCAAAATTGAACGGATATATTCATTTTACCCAATTTATAAAAACATTTCATTTCAATCTATTTGGATTATTTCATTTTCATTCTATACTTAAATTGATCTTTAAACATTTTCTTCAAATAAAACTTGGCCCACTAATGAGAAATTATCCCATTACCTCTTCGTCTCTCATTATTCAATCAAGACAAAATGGACCAAAAACCAACAAATCTCTTGATTTGTAAAAACTATTTAATATCTCACCCAAAGTAATTGAAAGTCCAAGGTAAAGTGACTAAGAACCTAAGAGGAATTCTAAGAACACTTTTTATCAAGTTTGATCTTGTGTTTGAAATGTTTCCAAAAGGAAAATCTGTTTGTATATAATTCTTTATAGTACTAAAACCCTAAAATATCCTATCGATTGAAAAGTTTTAGGTTACACAAAAAGAATGGAAGTAAAACTAAAGAAAGTGCTACGTTTTCTGGGCTGGAATTCCTTAGACCGATGCTAGGGAGAGAGCCGGTTGAAGGACCGGTACTTCTCTGTTCTGTAGCAAGGTATCACTGACTCTTGTCCCTACACTAGTGCATGCACCGGTTATTCTTTGAAACTACTCTAGCTTTGTTCCTTCAATTCTACTGGACAATTGATGGGTTGGTGCTCTTGATCTTGGTACCAAATAGCCTGCTCACTAGGACAATCCGATGCATGTCTTCACTTGAGTTTCCAACATGATTAATTGAATTGCAGCCTTGAGTCTTCAATTAAAGCAAGCAGTTGAATTTTTCTTTCGCAGCCTTGTTGGGTTTGTGCTTGTCATGGAATTGGAACCAAGCTAGCAGTTGAAATAGACTGCTCAATTTGTTGCCCAAGTTCCTGCTCATTCGGTGGAGAATCCTTCAAGCAAGCAGCTCAATTGATGTTCAATCGGTGATGAAGTCAGTGGCTTTGTACCAAACAAGTAGCTCAAAGCAGGCAGCTCAATCTAATGGTTAACCGGTGCATTTCTACCAAATAGGTAGCTAAAGCTTGCTGCTCACTTGATCTTCAACCAGTGTGCATTTCATGGCTTCAAACAGGCTGCTCAATTAATGAAACAAGCTGCTCAATTAGTCTTCAGCCAGTGCATGAGAAGCTGGTTGGTGGGATTGTTTTTGGGGCTGAAACTTGAGCCTAGTACCGAGCTTAGTTCAAGCTTGTTTCTTCCTCTTCTTTGAGACTTCATTCTTGTATTTGAAATATAAGTCCTTTAACTTGGGCATCAATGGGTAATACATGTCTTTCGACAAGCCCTCATTAGAAAGAACAACTCTTGGACATCCTTTCCAATCATGTTTCCTTCCATGAATCTTCTCTTCATTGCATTGTTCCATAAATGTCTATCTTGATGATTCCATTAGTGGTATGATTGATCCTTGATATCCATCATTCCCCCTCACCTCAAGAGGATTCGTCCTCGAATTTTCAAGTCCTATATTGAGAAAAGAATTGCCACTAACATTGATTGAATCATCAACATAATACTTAACACTTAATTCCAAGTTATAATTCATGGAAGTTATAGCTTGATCATGCATTACTATACCCTTCTTTAAAGGTTGTAGTCTCTCCTTGATTGATATGTATTCCATTTCCACCATACGAAATGCATTAGAAGAAATAACATAGACAAGGAATACAAACTCATTAAGGTAACAAGGAAAACTAGCTCTATCATTCAAAGCACAAGACAAAAATTCCATTGGTCGACCCCATAAACCATGATGTGAAGGTTCTCTAAACCTTGAATTCATATTCATTAAACTTAAGAAACTGTTGGGATTTATGCCCAAAAAGGCTATCCTTTTCTGAGAAAAAGTGTAAAATATTATAATCTTAATAAGTAATTTT
>JAOXNR010054432.1:0-12572 GCA_028571225.1 Parsonsia alboflavescens | reverse complement strand
TTGCAAGCAATGAAGATAGCCATCTTGCTGAACCTATCCACCACGACCATGATGCTGTCAAACCCCTTCTGCGTTCATGGCAAACCCAATATGAAATCCATTGACACATCCGGCCATGGCTTTTCCGGAATGGGAAAAGGTGTATAAAGACCCTGATTAGTGCCCCCTCCTTTCGACACCTGACAGACTCGGCGTCGCTTAACGAAATCTTGGGCACTCTTATCTATTATCGGCTAGTAAAATTTCTCCTTGATCAAGGCTACTGTCTTATCCTTGCCGAAATGCCCTTGCGAGTGCAATTCTTGAACGATCAACTATCTCAACATTGTGTCAGGAATACATAAGAAGATACCTCGAAAAAGATAGCCATCATAAAGCACATAATCACATCGTTCCTGCTGCGCTATGGCCTTCACAATAGGACCGAAATCTGCATCATCCCGTAGCAACTCTCTAAATCTGCATCAAAGCCCAAGGTGGTAACCCACATCATGTTAAGTAACGACCGTCACCTACTCCAAGCATCAGCCACCTTATTCACAACGCCTGACTTATGTTTTAAGGTGAATGTAAACTCCTGAAGCGCTGACACCCACTTGGCATGCCTATCACTAAGTCGATGCTGCCCCTAAAGAAACTTCAAAGCCTGGTGGTCAGAATACAACACAAACTCCCACTGTATCAAATAATGCTGCCAATGTTGAAGAGCTCAGACTATGGCATAGAACTCGACATCATAAGTTGAGTAGTTCAATTTTGACCCTCCAAGTTTTTCTCCGAAATAAACTATCAATCGTCCCTCCTGGCTCAGAACTGCTCCTATTCCCACTTTCGAGGCATCACAATCCACTTCGAATACCTTATCGAAATTCGGTAGGGCAAGTATTGGGGCACTTTTCTGCTTTTCCTTTATCACATCAAATGCCTCTTGAGCAGCCTCTGTCCATTCAAACACCTTGGCATTATAAAGATCAGTCAGGGGTGCCATCAATACACTAAAATCCCTGATAAACCACGCGATAGAAACCTGCAAATCCATGAAAAGACTGAACCTCTGTTGCACTCTTTGGTACTGGCTAGTCACGGATTGTTCGAATCTTAGCATCATCTGGTTGAATTCCATTTGCCGAAACCACATACCCCAAGAATACAATCTTGTCGACCATCCAACTGCATTTCTTCCAATTGGCAAACAAACTGTGATATCGCAAGGTAGCTAAAACTAGCCGTAGGTGCTGCAGATGTTCTTCCTTTGCCCGACTATGCAGAAATATGTCATCAAAGTAAACTACCACAAAATCGTTGAGGAAAGGACGCAATACTTGATTCATGACCCTCATGAATGTGCTGGGCATATTTGAGAGACCGAAATTCATGACCAGCCACTTGAAGAGCCCGTAATTCGTCTTGAAAGCCGTCTTCCACTCATCTCCTGGTTTGATTCGGAGTTGATGGTAGCCACTCTTCAAGTCTATCTTCGAAAAGATAGCTGCCCCATTGAGCTGGTCCAGCATGTCATCGAGTCGTGGAATCGGAAACCGATACTTAATCGTAATACGATTGTTGGCATGGCTATCCACGCACATTCTCCATGTGCCATCCTTCTTCGGTACCAACAAAATAAGCACCATACAGGGACTGATGCTCTCCCGGATAAACCCTCTATCAAGTAAGTCCGTCACTTGTCGATTCAGCTCCTCATGTTGTTGTGGGGACATTTGGTAATGTGCTTTGTTCGGAAGGATAGAACCCGACATTAGATCTATTTAGTGCTGGATATCTCTCAGTGGAGGCAACCCAACTGATAACTCATCCGGCAACAAGTCTGCAAATTCAGTCAACAACTCTTGAACTAGTGTTGGAATCTCCAACTCGGGCTCACTTCTGTCCAATGTCAACAAGTCAGTCGCAACTAAAGCAAAACAAAACTCAGACTCAGTTACCTCTTCTTCAAACTCCTTCCATGGCAGGCAAATAATTGTCTTCTTACTATCAACCATTCCTTCTCGCATGGGCTGGAGTACCACTTTCTTTGGCCCTCGATTAATAGTATAACAGTGTGTGAACCCATCATAGGTCACATGATTGTCGTATTGCCATGGTCTGCCGAGTAGCAAATGAGAGGCATCCATCGGGACGACATCATGGTAGATAGTGCTCGAATATTGAGGTCCAAACGAGAATTCCACCCGGCACCACTCTGAAACCCTGACCTCGGTATCATTAATTAACCACCCCAACTGGTAAGGCATTGGATGAGGTTCCGTCTTCAACTGAAGCTTCTGCACTGCAGTTTGTGAGATTACATTCTCACAGCTCCTTGTATCAATAATCACACGGCATACCTTCCCTTTAATTGTGCACCGGGTTGTGAAGGTGTTTCTCCGCTTCCAATCTTCATCGGCTTTGGGTGCTAAACAAATCCTCCTCAAAACCAAACTACATCTCCTCGGATATCTTCAGGTGCGACATAACACGTATCCTTCTCTTCTTACATATCATCAGCAACATACTCTTCAGATTCTTCTTTGGCACCCTCCTGAATCAGTAATTACGACCTTAGCCTTGGACATTCATTCCATAGTGCCCTACTTGCTGACATCTGTGGCACTTCACATTAGCTTTATTATTGGTGCTAGATTTATTCGGTGCATTACCTGACATTTGGTTGAGTTGTGCATTACATCGTCTATACTGATTTTGGGCTGAAGAACTACCCACACGTGCTGTCGAAGAGCTACTTGCTGGAGCAACATAGGGAGGAGGAAAACCTCTTCCCAATCCAACACTTCTACTGCTAGCCCTCGCTAGACTCTTCTCCATGACTTGTGCCTTTTTCTGCGCATCCGTGATAGTGGTAAAGGTATGGACATGTAAAGTATCCTGGATAACAGGTCGTAGCCCATGGAGACAACGTGCCACAAGCTGTTTCTAGGTTTCGCGCAATTGGTTCCTCGCCACCATTTGGTAAAACTCAAGCGTGTATTCTTCGATGCTCTGAGAACCCTGCATCAAGCTTTGAAGATTCTGGAACATAGTCTGCCGGTAATTAAAGGGCAGAAACTCCTTGCGCATCTCTCTCTTGAACTCCCCCCAATCATCCAAAACTGGAAGCTCATCTAGGTATCTCTGATATCGGAAAGATTGCCACCACGCGGCAGCACTGTCCTTGGACCTCATCTCCACCAAAGATGCTTTCTTTTCCACTGGAACCTCCTTTAACGAAAAGAGTTCATCCACTAAGCTCATCCAATCTAAGAATTCTTCAGGCGCTAACCCTCTTGAAAATTCTGGAACCTCCATCTTAAACCTTAGATCCCAACGAGGGATGACGGGTTCACGTTCGTTGTCTCTAGGCGGTTGGTAGCCGCCCCTCATTCCCCTCGGTCGAACCCTAGGCTGTCCACGCGGTGGCCTCCTGAAATCGTCCTAAACATCTTCGTCCACCCCTTGACGCAATCCTTCAAATTTGAGTTGTTCTGGTTGTCGACCAGTCGCCAGGTGCTGCACCATTTGTGTCAAATCTTGTATCTGTAGTTCACGAGTCTCCCTCTCTAGCCGCATCTCTCTTCACAACTCTTCCCTGCCGTGCCTAGACTCTTCCCGATCCTACTATAATGCTTCGACTAATGTAACAAGGTTCTGTTCGAGATTACTTCCTACCATGGTCTGAGCTCTGATACTAACTGACGCAGTCGGAAGACATAACCTGAAGGTCGTTCTTGTTCAGAAACTTGCAAAACAAGAAATGAAGAAAAATAAACTGGATTCATTCTTCCCTCTAATCAAACTTCAACGTAAGTAGTTAGAAGACGAAAATTAAATCAAGCGAAGAATGAATTTTCGAAGTAGTCGAAAATCGAATAAGCCGAAAAGGTGGCAACTTTTTTATTTATCAAAAAAACTGCAGAAAACAACCAGCAAAACAATTCTTAAAGCCAGAACAAACCCTAACCTTAATCGGAAATGAAAAGTAAAGAAATGGCTAAAATACCCCTAGAAAACAATAAATTACGAAACTGTCTCTTAAAACTGTAAAATTATGACAATGCCACTGAAAACAAAAAATTGCCCAAAACTCCATCCAAATGACTTCAGATGGTCGAAAATCGCCTTTGGATCGTTTGGCCGTTCCGTGTCACCCAGTTTGATTTGAGTGCGATCCGAGCTCGTTTCAGTCACCTCGGGAATCATGCCCTGCATCAATTCGTTGTTTTAAGCAGCTCACGTCCTCTTCTTCAAACCTTCTGAACGTGTTGGAGTTGATTGTGGAACCGAAACTTGCTAAACAGATACCTGCCCCGCATCCGAACCACCTTGATTAGCTACAAGCTCTGCGTTAGATGGACAAGTAGAAAACATAATTTGAGTTTTTTTGAAACAGTGGGGTTGTGATGCTTCTTCTCATAGATATGGGAAATTAGGACCTAGAGGTAAGAAGAGTATCTTCATAAGGTATCAGAAACCTCAAAAGGATATGTGTTTACAAGAAAGTGGGAGTATAATTGAATTTGAATCACGAGATGTCACATGCTTAGAGAATGAGTTTCCTAAGAAGGGCAAAATAGGCGAAAATTGTTCCCTATTTGAAACCTTGGATAAGGATGATGGGACCATTGGCATTATTCCAAGTGGGAGCAATGTGAGAATTGGGGAATTAGTTTCGAACCAGTCTCAGTTGCAACTACTTGATGAGACAATGCCATCATCATCTAATTCGAGCGGGAGTGATGATATGTTGAGGGTTCAGTCCCCAATACGACGAACAAATCGTAAAAGTGTTTCCTCATCGATGTTTTGACATTGAAGGGGAGGCTTTTTCAGTTGCTCCAGAAGAAGATGATGAGCTAAGGAATGTTTATGAGGCTCTAAATTGCCCTGATAAAGAAAAATGGATGTGTGCAATGACGGAGGAAATGGAGTCAATGAAGTGAAACCATGTTTGGGAACTGGTTGATCTTCCAAAAAGATGCAAAGTTATTGGGAACAAATGGGTTCTCAAAAGTAAAGCGTAAACCTGATGACTCAATAGAAAAATATAAAGTTCACCTTGTGGCGAAAGTTTATAATCAAGAAGAAGGAATTGATTATGAGGAAACGTTTTCTCTTGTTGTGAGATTTACCTCAGTTCGCCTTATTCTGGCAATAGTGGCATGTATGGATCTTGAACTACATCAAATGGATGTAAAGATTGCTTTTCTCAATGGAGAATTAGAAGAAGAAATTTATATGAAACAATTTGATGGTTTTATTTCATAAGGCCAAAAACAAAAAGTATGTCGACTTTTAAGATCGATATATGGCCTTAGATAGTCATCGAGACAATGGTATATACGTTTTCACAATGCCATAATGGCATACGACTTTACATTGATTGATGAGGATCATTGTGTAAATATCAAAAGATCCAAAGATCAATTTGTGATCATATCATTAAATGTTGATCATATATTGATTGCCGGAAGCAATGTGGAGTTTGTTAATAATGTTAAGAGTTGGTTATCTTGCAGCTTTGAGATGAATGACATGGGTGAGGCTGGATATATTCTTGGAGTTAAGATTTCAAGAGATCGTTCAAGAAGGATATTGTCTTTTTGGCAAGAAACATATATAAACAAAGTCCTTGAACAATTTCGTATGCAAGACTATAAACCTATAGATATTAGTATTGCAAAAGGTGAAGGATTGAGCCATAGACTGTGTCCTAAGACTCATCAAGATAAGGAACAAATGCAACGTGTTCCTTATGCTAGTGCTATTAGAAGTATAATGTATACTATGATGTGTATAAGACCTGACATATGTTTTGCGGTTGGAATGGTAGGTAGATACCAATCCAATCTTGGTCAAGCTCATTGGATGGCCATTAAAAGAATACTGAAATATTTGAAGGGGACTACTGATTACGTGTTGAGTTATCAAGGCAAGGATCTGCGGCTTGAAGGCTATTCCAATGCTGATTGCGGAGGAGATTTAGATGGAAGGAAATCTACGTCTGGATTTGCTTACTTACTGATCTTGGAGCAGTAAGAAGGAAACATGTATAGCTTTGTCCACGATGGAAGTCAAGTTCGTGGCATTATCAGCAGCTGTACAAGAGGGTGTTTGGGTTAAGAGATTTCTAGATTATTTAGGTGTTAATAGGGCTGCAAATTCATTATTGGTTAATTGTGATAGCCAAGCAGTAATAGCATACATCAAGGATCCAAAATTCCATGCCAAGACCAAACACATAGATACCAAGTATAACTTTGTCAAGGTCATGGTTGCACAAAAAAATTTGAACTTATAGTACATATCTACACATAGAATGATAGCAAATCCTATGATGAAGCCAATACCTAGAGATGTTTTCTGTGATCATGTGAAATCTCCAGGACTACATAGATGCTGATGTACTAAACATTGATTTTTCCCTAAATGTTCACTATTGATGATGTGTTTTGTCATTATTATTGTCTATGAGTTTTATTTAACATTTATGCATCTTAATGCTTAGTGCATGATGTTTGAGAAAGTATGTTGAACAGATAAGAGATTAGTCGTCTCACATAGGTAATCACCTCTATTTACTAGGTGATAAATCGAGATGAGACAATTTTAAGCCTATTATCTAAGTGATAATCGAGAGCGCAAGCTTAAAATAAAGATGTTGCCTTAACTAAGTGTTAAGATAGGGACTTACTGTTTAGTATATCCGAAAGTAAAATAATCCATGTATTTTATTTTATCTGTTTTTGAAGCCAAATGTGAGTTTTGATAGATTCTATAAAATGAGAATGGATTTGTGAACTCAAGTTAGACATTGTGTATGTCTAAACTATCATCTATACAGTATTGAAAGTCAAGACATACACTCCATGGGAAACGAGAGAATACTGTAATACGTATCTCATATTATGTATGCATAAAACGACCAAAAGTATTGACAAAAGTTATGATCTCAACTTTTATTGTCGTGTGAGACTCTTGAGGATAAGTATCTCTCATTGAAGTATCCTCATGACTCTTACTCATTCTTAAAATTTCTATTCAATGTTTCCTATCTTAGAATGTTACCAAAGATCATGAACGATTCGGTCTAACAGAGCATTTCTAGAATAAGCGAATTAAACTGAAATGCGGAGGTTTAAAGAAAGAGGAAGATCAATTCAATGATGATATCACGTTCTGAGTTTGTATTCACAAGTCGACCAATTATGGTTGATAATCAGGATAGTGATGATGAGATTATGAAGGAGATTGATAACTTTGTGTTAGGAGATCCTGAATTAGTTGTAAAACCTTGTAAATTGAAGCCATTGAGAAAAGAAATTGATAACTGAGGAAAATTCTAGTGAGAAGAGTGAATCTGAAAAAGGAAAGGAAGATGGGGATGTGAGATCTGAACAGGAAGAGCCTGGTGAATCTGGATTTCATGAAGTTTTTGAGAAAGAGGAAACATTACAAGTCAGAGTGATGGAACTAGTAATTCTGATTCAGACAGAACTATGTCTGAGAATTTTGAAAAATCTAGTGATTCTACAGGAAAGAAAGTTGTTGAAGAATTTGAATTTGAGGTTGTGAAGTTTATGCTGAGAGTTGAACATGCTCTTGAGTATAAATTCTTTGATGAAAAGAAGAAAGCCAAATGGTTTAAGATAAGGCAGAAGAAATTGTTGGTTGGAAGAAAGCAAGAAGTTAGTCATTTCAAGAAGTTTGGGATTTTGGTAATCTTGAAGAATGTGGGACTTCAATCTATTGTGAAGACTTTTATGATATACTATCAGAATTTAGTCACAGAATTCTATGCTAATATAGATCCTGACATAGAAAAAGCTGATAGTAAGTTCTTAGAGAAAGCTTTTGTAAGAGGAAAATTGGTTGAGTTTTCTGCAAAATGTTTCATGAGTAACTTGGAGTTCCTTACTTTAAATTTGTTGTTGGAAGTGGTCTGGAAAAATTTTCTGATTTTGATTTAATAGCTTAAAAGATATCTTGATGTGAACCTAACTCTTGATTAGTTAGAGCTAATAGAATGTGAAACGTTACTCCAAACGTTTACTAGGTTTCAATGCTTGAATGTATATTAGCCCGATGCTATTTCTCTTGTGTGAACCAATATCTCCAAAAGGGTGACGCCACAAACAACCGAAGCTAAATTGTTTGATAAATCATGAGTTCAATGAAGAACTAAATAAAATAGAGAATACTCTAAAAATTTGAATAAACTAAACTCCCACTAAAAATAATACAAAAGATCATATTTATAACTATTACAAGATGTCTAATTGAATTAAATTAATAATAAAATATTTATTTAAAACATGCTAAAATAGTCTTTTAATTAAATTAGGAAAATGAATAATTGAAGAAGTAATAATGAAACTAATTTAAACCTAAGTGACTAATTAAATTAATATGCCGTAGTCACGACTTTGGGTCAACGTTCCATTTAATGGCTTCAAATTGGCATGCTGCATGATGATTCATCCAGGAATCTGATTTCAAATTGGAGTCGTGGCATGAAGATTCTTCGAGCAATTAGATTCCAAATTTGAAGGAATCAACCGACATGAAAAATGGGCCAAAAACATTATATACAATCAAACTTCATGAAGATGACCGGTGAAGGGAACAGGGACCGGTGCTGAAAATTTTGTTCGGCGGTAGAGAGATGTCAAACAACCGGTGCTTGCATTCAACTTGTCCGGTGCCCGTTAAAGAAATTGGCCGGTGCCCGTGAGCATACCTATTGGAACGCCGGTTGTTCTCTGGAAATCAAAACAATGGGACTCTTCTTTCTCCAGCGCCGGTCAAAGGACCGGTTTCTGGACCAGTAGTTCTCTGCCGGTCCATTTCCAATCTTTTTTTTTCCCCTCCAAATTTGTCACCAAACTTTCCTCTATATAAAACAATATGTTATTTGTTTTCCTAACTTGTTGAAACCTTTCCTTCATTAGGTGAATCCATGCCTAATCTCCCACTTCAAATATCATAGGCGTTCTACCTTTGTTGTGATTCTTGGCATAACGTTGGTTTTGCAATTGAATGTTCTCCCTAGCTTTCTCATACATTTGTTTCACCAAATCAACCTTACTTTTGCCATCTAAGTATTATATTTCACTCAAAGGTAAAGGAGTCAAATTTAGAGGAGTTATAGAATTAAAACCATACACCAATTCAAAGGCAGAAAAGTGAGTAGAAGAATGCACACATCTATTATAGGCAAATTCAATGAATAATAAGCAATTTTCCCAACACTTTAAATTGCTCTTGATAATGGCCCTAAGCATAGTTCCAAAGTCCTATTAACTACCTCCGTTTGGCCATCTGTTTGGGGGTGACATATAAGAGAAAATAATAATTTGGTTCCCAATTTCCCCCAAAGGACTTTCCAAAAGAAACTTAAAAATTTTGTATCTCTATCACTCACAATGGTTATATGAATGCCATGCAATCTAATAATTTCATTGAAGAACAAGTTAGCCACATTGTGAGCATCATCAACTTTAGAACATGCAATGAAGCAAGATCTCTTTGAAAACCTATCAACTACCACAAGAATGGAGTCTTTACCTCTCCTAGTCCTAGGCAATCCAAGCACAAAATCTATGGACACATCTTCCCATGAAGCATTAGGTATGGGTAAAGGCATATACAAACCATGTGGTTAAAGAGTAGACTTGGCTTTCTTACAAACAATGCCATTTTCACACACTTTCATCACATCTCTTTTCATATGGGGCCAACAAAAATGGTCTTGCAACATGCTTGAAGTCTTAGAGATGCCAGAATGTCCCATTGGGCCTCCTCCCTGACTCTCGTTGACAAACAATTTTCTCGAGGAACATTTAGGCACACAAACTTATCTTTCTCTAAACAAATAGCCATTTTGCAAGTAAAATTTATCATGCACACCCTTTTCACAAGCAATGAACACATCTTCGAAATGATCATCATCAATATACAACTCCTTAATTAGCTCAAAACCAAGCAAACTAGCACCAAGGGTGGAAATTGAAGTATACCTCCTAGAGAGTGCATCCAGCACTATGTTTTCTTTGGCTTGTTTTTACTTGATCACATAGGGAAACATCTCTATGAATTCCACCTATTTTTCATGTATTTTTCTCAACTTTGTTTGTCCCTTCAAATGCTTGATTGATTCATGAATGGTATGAATCATGAACACCATTGGCCATAAGTAATGTTGCCAATTGTGTAATGACCTAACCAAAGTAAAGAGCTCTTTATCATAAGTAGAGTAGTTCAAAGTAGCACCATTTAGCTTCTCACTAAAATGTGCTATTGGTCTTCCCTCTTACATTAAAACCGCTCCAATCCCCACCCCCGAAGCATCACACTCTATTTCAAACACTTTAAAGAAATCGGGTAGGGAAAGAATGTGGGCGCATGCAAGTTTAGCCTTAAGCAATTGAAAAGCTTGTTCAAGTTCACTCCCCCACCTAAACTTAACTCTTAGCTTGATTACCTCTATTAATGTTGCTGCAATTGTACTAAAGTGAGGAACAAACCTTCTACAAAATGATGCCAACCCATGGAAACTTCTTACCTCACATCATGAACATGTACACAATTAGATGAAACAATATATCCAAGAAATGTAACTTTGTTTTTTAAAAAATAACATTTACTTAAATTGGCATAAAAATGTTCATTCCTAAGCACATCAAACACACATTTCAAATGAACAAGATGATCAGCAATATTTTTGCCATAGACTAAGATGTCATCAAAGTATACCACAACAAATCTACCAATACAATCCCTTAGAACGTGGTTCATCAATCTTATGAAAGCGCTAGGTGCATTAGTGAGACCAAAAGGCATAACAAGCCATTCTCAATCTTAAAAGTTGTCTTCCATTCATCACCTTCTTTAATTCTTATTTGATGATAGCCAATTTTTAAATCTATCTTTGAAAAACAAGTGTTGCCACTCAACTTATCCAACATATCATCTAACCGAGGGATAGGGAAGCGAAATTTTACCATTATCTTGTTCATTGCTCTGCAATCAATACACATGAGCCATGAGCCATCTTTCTTGGGCACCAACAAGATGGGCACCGCACAAGGGCTCAAGCTCTCCCTTATGTATCCTCTAGCTAAAGTTCTTTCACTTGTCTTTGTAGTTCCTTGGCTTCTTTCGGATTTGTTCTATATGCCGGGATGTTTGGAAGTGGAGCGCAAGGAATTAGATCAATTTGAAGTTTTGTTCCCCTCAATAGTGGCAATTCAAGAGGCAACCTGCCCTGGAATAGATCTTCATGCTCTTGCAACAAAAGAGAAACAATTGTAGAAGAAGAATTGTTAGCATCAAAAGCATTAGCATTTAAAGATTGTTTGTACATATAAAGAAACATAGGCTTGTAGCCCAAGAATGCACTTTTTTTCACCTCTCTTTCTTTTGCATAGAAGCTAACTTTCTTTTCACTCTTGTTTTCTTCTTCACTCTATTTCCACTCAATTTCTTTTGAACGCTCCTTTTCTTTTGCTCTCTCTCTCTTGAGCTATTTTTTCCCTCCCCTCTCTCTTTTGAGCTCTCTTCTTGCTCTCTTGTCTTTCTTTTCTCACTCCCCCTCTTGTCTTTTCCCTCATGATACTCAGTCATCTTTTCAAGCAACCCCTTTTGATCAAGATAAGCTTTATGAGGCTTCAAAGAGTTCAAGAGTACTCTCTTTCCTTCAAACTCATGGGTGTGTTTGTTCTTGTGTATATCAAATGTGACCTTCCTATCATATTGCCAAGGTCTTCTAATAAGTAGGTGGGTAGCTTGCATTGGAACCACATCACAAAGTATTTCATCACTATACTTTCCCATTGAAAAAGCTATCCTCACTTGTTTCCCAACCTTGACCTCCCCATTATCATTAAGCCATTGCACTCTATATGGCTTTGGATGGTCTATGCAAGGAGGTTTCAACCTATCTACCGTATATTTGCTAGCCACATTGACACAACTACCACTATCCACAATGACACTACACAAATTTCCCTTAATTATGCATCTAGAATGAAACAAATTTTCCCTTCGCAACTCATCTTCTTTCTTAGCTTGAGTACTAAGGACTCTTCTAATCACTATGTTCCATTGACCCCCAAGAATCCCTTCACTTCTGTCACTACCCTCATCATCATCATCACCATCACCTCTGCAATCCATATCAACATCTCCATTATTCTCCTTCTCACTAGATGATTCAACGAAGCCTCTATCCAAATGAATATTTCTTTTGCTAGGACATTGAGGATACATGTGTCCATGACCTTGGCATTTAAAGCCTTTGGTCTCTCTATCTTTATATGGGGGTTATGGCATTTTACCTTTGTCACCATGTGAAGCTTTAACTTCACCAATTTTTGGCTTTGAGACTTCTTCTTTGGTTGGAGCTATGGCCACTTCTTGCTCTTTCTTGGGCCACGAATGATGTGATTCACTTGAATTATGAATGGAATTTCAACATCCATCTATCCAAACCCAAGGTCACTGATAATCTAAAATTTTGCCCAAGACTTCAACAAGAGATTCAAGCTAGTGACTAATGACCATGATTGTCTTCCAATATG
>JAOXNR010054431.1:0-12573 GCA_028571225.1 Parsonsia alboflavescens | reverse complement strand
AAATTGACTTCTATAACAAAAATACCTGGAGTAGAAGACTCATTAGCCTTCTTCTTCTTTACTTCTTCCAAGTAAAGATTGCAATTTCTTTTCTAGTGTCTTGGCTCATGGCAATGGAAACAGTTTCCTTCCTTAGCCGCCCCTTCTTTTGGCTTTAATATAGCAGAATTGGGCTTGGACTTTCCACAGGGCTTCTTGTCATTTTTCTTGCCTTTTCCCATTCCCTGCCCTTACCCTTGAATTTCCTAACCATTAGGACATCCTTGGGTTTGGTGGACTTCTTAATATTTTACTCAGTAGTTCTTAACATGCTAAGCAATTGAGGCAGGGTTTTGTCAATCTCATTCATATTATAGTTCACAACTACTTGGTTATAACTCTCAAGTAACGATTGCAATATAACATCAGTGGCCAACTCTTGGCCTAGAGGAAAACCCAATCGCTCTAGGTTCTCAATATACCCACTTATTTTGAGGACATGAGAACTAATTGGAGAACCATCTGCCATTCTACATTGAAATAAAGCCTTGGATACATCAAACCTCTCTTGCCTAGCTTGCTCCTGATAAAGCTGTTTCAGGTGCTCTATCATATCATAAGCATCCATTTCCCCATGTTGCTTCTGAAGCTCAGAGTTCATGGAGGCAAGCATAAGGCAACCGACGTCAATAGCGTCATCTTGATGCTTCTTGTGAGCATCTTTTTTAGCCCTTGTGGTTGTGGAGGGAGGTTCTTTAGGAACAGGACCCTCAAGGACATACATCTTCTTTTCTTGTTTGAGGACTATCCTCACATTCCTGTACCAATCCAGGAAGTTCGTCCCATTCAATTTTTCCTTCTCAAGGACCGATCGCAATGACAGTGTATTATTATTTGTGTTAGGTGCCATGCTAATCTACAATAAAATATGCAAAATACAAGTATCATGAAATGATCATTTAATTTTAAAAACTTAAATGATACTCCCACTATTTTTCTTCAAATTAATAACCCTTATTATTAATTCGGAAAGTTACACACTTAACTTTCTAGTGGACCAAGATCCATATTTCACCTTACCCCAAGGTAGCTTTAGCTATCCCTCGAGACTCAGTTCTTTAGGTAAGCAACCCCTTGCTAATCGCAACTCTTAATTTAAACATGAACAACTATTGTTCTTAATGCCTCTAAATTACCCCAATCTAATTAGTTAAGGCTACCCAATTTAAGACATTTTGGATATCACTTTTATCCTATTGCTTTTCACTATGATAAATATGGCAACTTTGCTTTGGCAAATTTACACACATTGATCCAAGTTTTAACGAGTGTCATTAATCAGTAGACATTAATCTTGACTTAATATAATTTGAGGGATTTGACTAAGTTGTAAAAGATCTCACCAATTTAATATAAGTGACCACTTGAATATTCTTACTGGTTAACATGATCATATCACAATGACAGTAATAACATGCAAAGTAAAAACAAGATAAACGTGACATAGTTATAGCCTATCCTACTCAATTCTCCCAAGCCAATAAGAAAATAGAAAAAGGTCAATCTAAGGATAAAGAACAACTACTCCTAGTTGTAATGAAATTACCCTATACTATATTACAATAATGTGGTAAAGAAACCTCACGTTACATACAAGGGGATTTAGATGAGAAGAGAATATACATCAGAATGATAGAGAGGCACGACACGCAGGCCATATTTAATAAAATCGAGGGCTATAACTATGCACCATGCTTAAATCACAAATTTCATAATAAACATATCAAATATAATAAAATGCATCAACGATTATCAAAGGTAACGAAATTACACAGGGAATCGATTAAAGCCCCGGACATCAGCGGGGTTCTTAGAAATCGCCATGTCTAGAACATGACCATTCATACGATTCTATAAATTGCAAAATTTAAAAAACCACAGATTCAACATTACTAATAGACACTTTAATCATAATCATATTATAACTAATTCTACCAGTAAAATTTCATTTTTACAGAAACTGAGTCTTATGTTTTACCGAAACTACGTCTTACTCAGTAAACATGCAGATAATTGAAAATAGCAAAATTTCTATATTATCATACAAAAAATAAAACTTAACAAACCTTCTGTATCAAAATACAGAAAGTCGAAATTAATAGAATATCTATTTCAGCATATCGATAATCGAAAACCTACTGAAATTCGCATTTAACAGAAATCGATAACATGCTAAAAATCGAACGTCTCTGACCTCTGCCTCTACTTCGTCACACATGACTATTGTTTCAACATCGAAATCTGTAGTCAACAGGCAGAGGTTCAATTGTGAATATTGTTTTCTCATTTTTCGATTTCTCTGTACTCTCTGCTTTTTTTTCTCTATGCAGACACTCTGACAAAAAAAGGACTCTACAGAAAAGAGATAGGCGTCCCTATTGAAAAACCCTAGAAGACTTCGTGATAAGAAGTCTTCTGGATAAATCAATCTTTATTTTCAAATTCTGATTTGAATTCAAAACGAGAGGCCTATCAGAGTGTGACAGAGAAAAATTTATCCAGGTTCAACGAACTTGGAAAAATACAATTCAGTCACATAATTAACTCTTAACTATATTTTGATTAATTTTTATTCGTGAATTAGCCTAAACAACTTTAAGTAATTACGTTTAGGTCCCAAACGAGATTCTACCCATTAAGCAATATGTTCTAAATGTGTGACCCAATAGGTCCTTGTAAAATTGGCAATTGACATTAACGACATTTAATGTCATGTACAATAAGTGGTGTCTAGCAACACATTATTACTATCCAATTAACGAGAATGTCGGTGACAAGACAAACCTTTAGTGATAAAAAAAAATAACATGTCTTAATCTCTTTGTCCAAGAAGTCATAATTGAACATGAGTCATGTGTGTCATACTCGATAAGTTCAATATCTGAATTTTCAGCTCCGAGTAGATTAATTAAACTGAATAAAAGAAATATCTCATATCTACTTATTCGAGCATGACTATGCATTTCATAATCTCACTCAACCAAGAATTCTAGACATCACTCTCTTGTCATCCTATCTTGATCATTCAGTGTTCCACGACACAAGTTAGGACATGCTCAATACATGTCTTTATTGTCCACTCAGTTAAGAGTGACGTTTGACAATATCAAAGTATGCAATCTTTCATGTAGGAATCTCTGATGACCTCAAGTCAAAAGATGAGACATAATTATCACAACGAAATCACTCATGACACTCATATAACAATCTATGAAGTGATTTCATAGCGGGTCAATCCAATACATGATACTCTACATGTACCTATGTGATGATTTGATATCTCATATCCATGACGGCTCTCATCAATTAGCACATACTAGTCTCAACGTGTAATTGATATCCTAATCTCAATAACACTAGACTAGGGACAATTTAAGAATAGAAATAAACTATTCTAAGGACATTACATAATTTATTTAATAAAATGCAGATATAAAAGTAAATTATATATATAAATAGCATAATGAAAAGAAGTTATGCCAACTAAGTAAAATCATCATATGTTCTTAGGGCATATCCAACAAAATGTTGCCTACCTTTGAGACTCTCGAGCTTGTAGCTCCCACTTTTGTGAACTTCTTGAACTATGTATCGTCCTTCTTGGCTTTCTTGCAACTTGGTTAATTGTCCCTGTTTTCCAACATCTGACTTTTTACTGACCATGTGTCCATCTGTAAAATGCTTTTCTTTGACCTTTTTGCTGAAGAAATTTGTGACTTGTTTCTGATTATTAGCTTCCATGGCCTTATTTCTAACTCCTTCAAGGAGTTCAAAGTCTACTCTTCTCTCCCCCTCGTTTGAGACTGAATTATATTCAGTTAATCTCAAAAATTACATTCCAACCTCCATTGGTAGTACTACTTCTGTGCCAAAACACTGACTGAAAGGTGTTTCCCCAGTAGCTTTTCTCGACGTAGTTTTGTAAGATCATAGTATGCTTGGAAATTCCTCCAGCTAGGAAGGCTTCTAACCTTCCATTTCGAGCTTGGTGAGCCTTTTCTTGAAACCCTCTGATATTATCCTGTTAGTGACCTCAATGAGTCCATTGGCTTGAGGATGAACCATTGAGGTGAGCCTTTGTTCTATGTTTAGATTTTCACAAAAAGTCTTGAAAGGGTCTCCAATAAATTGCCTTCCATTGTCCTTGATGATAGCTCATGGAATCCCAAATTTGCATACAATATTTCTCCACAAGAAGGATTGTACTTTTGGTGAAGAAATTATGGTCATGGGCTCTGCTTCACCCCATCTTGTGAAGTATTCCACTGCTACTATTAAGAACTGAACACCCCCCCCCCCCCCCACTCCTTTATTGAAAGGTCCTAGTATGTCAATTCCCCAAATGTCAAAAGGGACTAAAGCATTGATGGATTGATACCTCATCAGGGGTACGTGTGACTTATTTCCATGTAATTGGTAGCTCGTGCATCTTTCAATGACCCATTCAATGTTTGATACCATGGAAGGCCAATAATATCCAGTTCTCGATATCTATTTTGCCCTGGTTTTAGCTCCCACATGTGATCCACATATACCACTGTGTACCTCGTCAATGACATACTCTCATCCTGCTTTGCTCATGCATTTGAGTAATAACCAAGTGTAAGATCTTCTAAACACTTCATGATGTGATAGTGATCCTGAGTTGAAGTTTTTCATTATCTTGGCCCAACTATTGATTCATCAACAAATGACTCAAATTTCCCAAGACCCAACAAGAGATTAAAGATTAGAATAGACTGACCTATTGTGTATGCTAACAATCAACCAATCTCTTGATTTGGTAGACTAATTCAATAACTAAGCCAAGTAATTGAAAAGCTCTTTTTGTCATTTCTTAAGAACCATAGAAAAGTTCATAAGAAAACTCATTCAAAGATCTAGTTTGATCTAAGAAAGAAAGTTCACTCATAGTGAAAGTTGTTTGTAAAGTTGTATGAAAGTTATGAGGATTACAAAGATAAGGACTACATATAATCCTAAAGACCTAAATTAACCTAATAATTCATAGGTAGGGTAATTAACCAAAATAACAAAATAAGAAGAAAGCATCATGATTTTGAAATCTGGCAAACCCTAAACCCTAAACCCAAAATAACTAGACCTAAATTTCAAACCCTAAACCCTAAACCCTTAATATATGACCAAAATAACAAGAAGAAAGTATAAAAAACCATCAAAAATCGAACATTGTTCCATCTGGCAGGGGAGCATCCGGCACCGGCTTCAACACCATCAGCCACCAGATTGGTTCTGGACGGTCATTCTCCTTGGCACTTCATGCCTATCCGACGCCGGACACTTCACCGGACAGAGGTTCGGATAGCTACTATCCAATTGGCTCCATTTTGGCTTTTATTTTTTTTTTTCTTTTCCTTCTTTGGTTCTTTCTTCGTGTCTTTTCATGGCTTGATTTGAGGTGTTCAGAGATGTGTTCTTCAAACCATTTCAACTCATCAATAGCCTTAAACTTGAAGTGTAAATCTTTGTAAGCACATGTCCATGCATTTGTAGGAACACCTCCAAAGGAAACTTCCAGTTCTTCCATTCTTTAAGTCACTTGTTCCAAGACTTCTTCATTCTTGAAGCTTCATAGTAGTACTTGAAATGCAAGTTCTTGTACATGGCTTCATTTCTTAGAATCAAAGTTCTCTCATTCTTGAAGTGCAAGTCCATGTAAGCATGTTTTCTTCCATAAGCTTCATCTTCAATGCATTTGATGGCTTCCATGAAAGCTCCACCAATGCTAAGCTAGCTCCTTGATCAGTATTATTCCCCCTCACCTCAAATGGATCCATCCTCAAATCTCGATGTCCTACATAGAAAAGAGAATGATCATTTTCATGGATTGAAGAACCAAAAGGATACTTACCACCTAACTCCATGTTATCCTTCATGGAAGTTATAACTTGATTATACCTTACCATACCCTTCTTTAAAGGTGACAGTCTCTCCTTGATTGATATATATTCCATTTAGCATAGGCAAGGAATACGAACTCATTAAGTCCATAAGGAAAACAAGTTGTATCATTGAAAGCACAAGACATAAATTCTATTTGTCTACACCCCAATAAACCATGATATGAAGGTTTTCTACACCTTGAATTCATACTCATTAAACCCAAGAAACAATCCCTTTAACATAACATTTACATGCCCTCCATCAAAATCATCAAATACACATGTAAAATGAATAAGAAAATACCCTTCACATATGCTAGAAGTCATTAATTCATCAAGATGGACATCATTATGCTTTTCCCAAAATAAGGGATTTTTCACAAACTTCCAAAATCCTTACATGTCTCTATTCATGGCACAAAATATAAACCATATCATCATGTAGTTCCACCAAACATGCCAAATAGAGATTATGCCCATAGTAAACACATTGTTTCTATCAACTTGAAGCATGTCAACATCACTAAAGATCAAATTCTCATCATGACATTAACAGACTCACAAGAATTCAACAAATATTCACCAATGATCACAGGATTCTTTTTCTTTTGCAGTCCTAAGACATGATTTCTAAACAGGATATTAAAAAATGTACGACTATCATATCTCACGAGATCAACTTCATGATTCTCAAGATTCAACAACTCAAAGATTTCTTCATGCTTGGAACAATTAAGAACATTTAAGGATCCTCTCCTAAGCATGTCATTGCGGGTTTGAAAAGCTTTGAATCTAAGAACCATAAGAAGAAATAAAATCCCTGCATTTATGTTGTTATAAAAATCATGAAGTCTCACAACTTCAACTAAGGTAGACTCCTCAATATGACATGTTCCATCAAAAAGTCTTAACAAACATGTATTCTCAACAAGCATAGGCTTATTTCTCACATAAGTCACAATAAAGAATATTTCAAACAAGATACCCAATGATTTAGAATCAACAATGAATAAGCACATGATACCAAATGTCATGGAAGTTTGAATCAAGGATGGCAATATCAAATATCCACAATAATAGGTCATCCGAGACGAACTTTAAAATTTCATTCATGGAACTCCCAATGTCATGCTTAAACAAGTTAATCAAGCATCTCCATTCATACGAATATAGCTCCAAGTTATTTCCAAGCAATTCAATGGTCAACAAACAAAATTGCAATTTAAACCATTACATAGGATCCAGTCAAATTTGAGTTACACACATCTCTCAACGAGATGATTGGAAGAGTATGCCTTGTCAAAAGAATAAAAGAAAAAAAATTAAACTTTATTTTCGAAGACCCAACAATCAGACAGTCCCCCATTGCAGAACTTTGCAATGTTCTCTCCGAAAGCCTTGGTGACAGCCGTCGGTATGCTCCTGGCACGGTTAAGCTTGCCTTTCGTACAACAGAGAAGGTGGACTACACCGGAACACCAAGAAAAGCTCAATAAATACTTGTTCAACCAGGTGCCACTGCCGTCGGGGGAATCTCGTAAATGGGAAGACTGGGAGCTTCCATGTTGCATTACCAGTTTCCTGATGTGTCATTCTTGGTGTTGGGCTTAATGCCAAGCCCGATCTATAGTACTTGGGCAGATCAAAAAGCCAGCTCCGGAGCTAGTATCTGCTGCTTCTCAGAAGTTGAAGGAATCATGATGATGATGATGATATTTTTGGTTTTGGGTATGGTCCCTCTCGAGACAAATCAATCAAACAAGGTTTTGTTGATATTTTAAATCGGACAAAAGGCAAAAAAATGATTTTATTTGATGATGATATGGGAGATTTTATACACGAGTAAGATCAAAGTTTTTAAATTTGAGAATTTAGATAAATTTATTTGAGATTGGTAAATTCGACTTCTAAAATCTCAAAGTTTATGTTCTAATTAAATATATACATATATATATATCATTAAAATAAAATAAATATCCCAATAAATGTAAGAAACAAAATCTAAAATCCAAATTTATAATCAATTCTAAATTAAATGACAAAAAAACTAACAGGTTTTAGAAAATTAAAATCTATCCAAATTGTTTAAAACATCGACAATCAAAAGCAAATGCCGTGAAAACATCCAAAACCACATCAACATGAATAAAAAAAAAATCACAATTAAGATTCAAGAAATTCCATTGCAAAATCATCATCACTAGCTACCTGTTCATCGTGACTATAATTATCATCAAACTAAATATTCAAATTATCTTTAGGATTCATGAAAATCATCCATTTGCATGTCTATTCGAGTCCTTTCATCTTTATCAGGCACTAATCTCCTTATGCATTCATATAACTCAAGCTTGATATCATGACCAGTATGGAAATCAGGATCATAGTGATATCGAGGATTCAAGAAATATGCTGCAAGATACAAGGGTTTACTAAGTTGAAGCTCCCACCTTTTGTCAACAATGTTCGAAATTGACTCATACCTAGATATTAAAATAAACAAGACACATTTAGAAACAAATATTAAACAAATGCATATAAATTAATAAACATAAATGTAATATAGAGTAATGTATAATTGTATATGTACCTTGTCTTAACATAATTAAAGTTGGATTTAATGTTTTCTCTTTCCCGAGACATTTCTTTATAAATGAATCCCCGAGCTGGTTCGTCCTTTGAATCAACTAATCACAAGACTTTCACAAATGGAATAGCAGCCTTAAGACAAACACCCACATTCTTGGAAAATCGGAAATCCATAATAAATTGAGCCACCTTTTTCCTTTCTTTAAGGGAAGAAAATTTACTAGACCTCCAAGTGGCTAAAGAAAACATGTTCACTAAAAGACCCTTTAATCCATAAAGACACCCCAAAGTCAAGTAAGAAGTAGCAAATCAAATTGTAGCAGGTCTAATTAAATCTCTATTGTTTATAAAGTGCCTCAATATACTAATCAATAGAATTCTTGAATAAATAAAAGAAGACACCCTTTTTGCATTTCTGATGGTTGTCTGATGAATTACAAGTTTTTTCCCAAAATCTTCTAATATCAAGTTAATGCAATGTGCAGCGTAAGGTGTCCAAAACAACTTTGTTCTTTTAGCCATCAACATATGTCCTATTGCTTTGTAGTTTGTAGCATTATCAGTCACTAATTGCACAACATTCTCTTCTCCCACCATCTCCACCACTTTATCTAACATTTCAAAAACATTTTCTTTTGTTTTAGAAATCTATGATGCATCGATTGAAGTTAAAAATACAATGCATTTAGGACTATTCACCAAGAAATTGCAAATACACCTCCTCTTTTTATCTGTCCAAGAATCTGACACGATAGAGCAACCTTCTTTTTTTTTTTCCCCATTCAATTCTATACTCCTCAATGGCATGTTCTGTATCTTCTAAATTTTTCTTTAAAAACTTCACCCTAACTTCATGGTAAGATGGAGACTTAAAGCCAAGTCCATGTCTAGCCACAACATAAAAAATTTTAATGAATTTTGGATTTTTCACACAATTAAAAGGAATGCCGCTGGTGTAGAAAAACTTGCAAATCTGATGACAAGCATCTTTCCTTAATACTTTCTTCAACATTTGATTCAAAGTTGCCTGACTCTGACTGCTACTTCCAACCCTAGAGCTACTACTCTTCCAAAAGTCATTTGAAGTGCTCCCTTTACTTATTTGATGTTGTGGTGCTTCTACTTCCAAATCTACTTCAAGATTTATGTCATCATCAGAGGTATGCCCTGCCCCATACATTCCTTTTTCTTTCCTTCGAGCATTTTCCTCAACTTCTGCTAAGATTGACAACATCTTCTTTTTTATTTCATTAGAAACAGAAAAACATGGTTCAACCTCTCTATGTGTTCCAACTAAATGATGCTTGAATCGAAAAATTTCACCACTAAAAACTTTATTGCAATATTAACACTTGCTTTTCTTGAATTTCCATCAACATCAATAGCATGTTCCCACCCAATATCAGCACGATTCCCACTAGATTTTTTCTCTTTGGTGGCATTTCCGTGAAGCAAGATTGTTATTTGTTAAACACTTAATACATAAAAATACATTTACAAAACAAATTCACTCTTTCACATAATACAAACTTATTGACTTCGCAACAACGATTCGAAGGATTAAGGGATTTGAACACCCCTTTCGTCAGGATACTGTTATAACGCATAACAATGCATTTACGAAACAAATTCACTCATTCACATAATACAAACTTATAGCATTATACAACAGAAAAAACTAAACTCAATTTCCCTATCTCCCTGCTCCATTCACATTCACTCGCAGAATTTATTATTCACCAATTAACACATTCACACTCACATCAATCCCACACTCCATACTACAATGTGACTTCACCAATCATTCCACTGTCCACTCCACAATCCACATTCACAATATCCAAATTCACATATAATGCAGAGAATAATCACAATCAAGAATCAAGTGAGGTGAATAAAATATATATCATTATTCAACTTTCAATTTTATTATTATTATACAAGGAGAAGTGTTTCTTTCACATTCATAATCACATTCATATAATACAAACTTATAGCATTATACAAAAGAAAAAGCTAAACTCATGTTCCTTGTCTCCCTACTCCATTCATATTCACTGGCAGAATTTATTATTTACCAATTAACACATTCACACTCACATCAATCCCACACTTTATGCCACAATGTGACTACACCAGTCACTCCACTATCCACTCCGCAATCCACATTCACAATATCCAAATTCACATATAATGCAAAGAAGAATCACAATCACAAACAATCAAAAATCAAGTGAGGTAAATAAACTATATATCCTTATTCATATTTCAATTTTATTATTATTATACAAGGAGAAGTGTTTCTTTGACCATGTTCATACATAATCAAGAACCAGTAGTACACTTCAAGAATGCAAAAGTTTTCATTAGCCTCTTTTCATCTAGACGGTGGATTCAAGCAGCGGTGGTATTGGTTGCAAAGGGCTTACCTCTTTAGCTTCTCTATCTCTGTCTAAAGCAAAGGAGATATCTTCAGTTGTTCAGCTTTATCACCCTCACAGCCAACGTTGAGGAGAAGCAGAGGAGAAGTTGGGTAGACGACAGAGGCTTCTAGTTCCTTTAGTTGGGGTCAGCACTCGACGGCACTACAGTCGACACAATAACACTCGTTCTACGGCTCGAGCCTCAACAATTCAGAAAGGTCAAGTTCAAGTCTTCAACACTGGAAATCGACAATCACAGAGAGCTCAAGATCTAGATTGTGGAGACGGGAAGAAGAATAAGCTCAAGCTCTTAGAACCGATCGAGAGATACCGACACCAAGCGGCGAGAACTAAAAAGGAAAGAAATGAAATGCCTAAAACTCTAATGTCTAATACAAAATTGAAGGCTTCAATATTTTGGGTCACCAGTCAACTCTCGATTCCACCGAGTTTAAGTAACTTTCTGAGTTTGGACCGATTTTACATGTTTATATATTGTATGATCGTGAAATCATGTGATTTAAACCGCTATTTTAACAATCGCGAGTAAGTTGATTTGTCCTTTTTGTGTGATGTGGAAATCCTATGTGTTATTCTCATTGGAAGGGGATTTCACTTCTCGCTCAAATCTGGTTGGACCACCCTAGAGTGATTTAAGTGTTCAATGGTTAAATTGACAAAATTTTAAGTTTGATGGCCAAATTGAAAAAAAAAAAAAAGGATAAATTCAGTGGCTACATTAATAGGTAAGCCCACCTTAGGTATAGAGTAAACTGTGACCTATTATTCAGTAACCATGCGAAAATATTAAACAAAAACATACTACACCCAAGGACCAATCCAATTCTTGGACTCTTGGAGAGGATTAGGATGTACCTCAATGAAAAACACTAGAATGGAAGGAAACGAATCTCATCTCAAAGAGGACTGATTTGCCCAAGAATTATGAAGCAATTGGAAAAATTGAAAGAAGATTTAGCCTTCTGCACACCTTTCTATTGTGGTGATTGAAAATTTGAGGTGACAAATGGAAATAAGGAACAATTTTGCAATTGACATAAATAAGTGAACCTACACATGTAGAGAGTGGGAGGTTTCTAGAATTCCATGCTCGCATGTTTTGGCTTCCCCAGGGTTTCTTGGCAAGAATCCTAACAATTATGTAGATAGGTATTTCAACATAGAGTTTTATAAAAAGGTTTGTCAACCCATTGTTTTACCAATGGACCTAATAATTGGCCCAATTCAAGTAGGTTACCTCTACTGCCTAGGCCAAAGATGAAGTTACCTAGGAGGCCATAAAAGAAGAGAAGACTTGAGGTTCGGTAGAATGGGTACAGAGTGACTACCCTAACAATAAGGCTCACAAGCTAAAAATGCAAGGGATGAACATATTTAGGAGCCAAAAATGCAAGAAATCGAGTCCTAATGTAAAGACTTGTTCAGTTGCAGAGGCTAAGAGGAAGAAAATCAATTACTATAAATCTGCCCAACAGGAATTTTTCCAACTTGCATCAGCCCAAAATAGGCCTCTTGCCCCACCTTCTCCTGCAAACTATAATTTTAACAAGTGTGGGAGGTATCATGAAATTGGCCACAACATCCACACATATGACGCC
>JAOXNR010054430.1:0-12573 GCA_028571225.1 Parsonsia alboflavescens | reverse complement strand
CACAGATCACCTATTTAAATCAATTTGGACATTATTGCATGTTATGCTAATATGTATAAAATTACTTATTAAGATTATTGTGTTTTACACTTTTTCTCAGAAAATGATAGCCTTTTTGGGAATAAATCCCAACAGACTCCCACTTGCACAAATAAGATTATCTAATCATTTCGTAGCACATAAGTTATCTGAATGCTCTAAAACACTCAACTATTCTAAAGTCTCTACGAAAAGAACAACTAGATAAACCGTTAAAAGATACTAGGAGTCTCACACAAATAAGACTGTCTAGTAATTTCATTTCTCTTACAACTGTCTGAATGATCACAAGGACATTCAATTGTTTAGAGAATCCTTGAATAGCTTTACCAGACTTATTTTTAGAGACACTAAGCAACTCTATTTTTTTTTTTTTGTGCATAGCCTTTTGATGTATTCTGGATCATGAAGCACTGTAAATATCTAGCCAATTATATCTCATATAGTTATCTGAATGTTATCAAACATTCAACTATTCAGAGATAGTAAGATAAATTTTGCTAGAACTAATACTAAGAGATACATAGTATCTCTATTGTGAGTTCATTCTTGCTTAGTTAGAATCCTAAGTTACCCTTATCATTTGTAACTCTCGGTGATCATATGCTAAGAATTTTTCAAAGTAATTATGTGAAGAACTATTAAAGAAAAATTCCTCTATAATCACTTTCGATGCTGCTACTCTGATATGTAACAAGTAGAACAAATATTTGTAATTGCTTATTCCGGATAGGATAGAATGAATCCATAAAGGATTTAATTCTATTCCTATCTTTCTGAAAACTTACAAATATAATGTGACTTACTAAAAATGACTATATATAATTTCTAGTACTTGCAAAGTACCTGTTATATATATCCAATCATTTGTATTATTAGCTTCCACAAGAATCTGACTAATATTAGTCCTTTGCAAAACATGATATGTGAATTTTGTAAAATTGCAAAGCATTTAGAATATAAATCACATAATACTTTTTCCTTTGGAAATATCACAATCCAAACATTTGAATTTAATAAACGTTCTTTGGATTGTTCATGTTTTACATATTTGCCAATTTGTCATGAATATGTGATATCTAATCAATTTAATACTCTTCTGTATATTTAATTCTTTCGAATCTAACATACAGATTATTATTAATTTATCATCAAATCATTTATGACAATTTTATATTGGCTTATAAACTCTTTATCTTGATGACATTACTCTATTTCAGAAATAGAATGTCATCCATAACAATCATTAGTCTCTTATTCACACAGAGTGCATCTACGATTTATTAGATATCTATAAGACTTAAAAAGTCTCATAACAAACGTATGCTCTCTTGAGGACTGACGCTAACTTAGTCTACAAAAAGACTAAATGGTATACAAGATTTATGCTTCTTTTCAGTAATTATACTTTATCTACTTGTACCCATAAAAGGATACTAGATTCAATCAAGTCCTAAGACTCAATAGAGTATTGATTACCAAAAACATTATCTTGTAAATAGCATCTAGGATAACTCTTATTGTTTCTAGTGGTTCCCAATTTTGAATAATTCGATTTGTTGTCAAAAGACATTATCGAATTACTTATCAGATTTCAGGAAAACTCCCACTACAATAAGGATCCCAAGAATTTTTGAGACTAAAGTTGTTAATAGAGATTCTAGGAAACTAATTCCTATCTCTTAATTCTACTTCATTGGAACTTTGAACTTTTATTCTTGTATATATCTTTCAAGTGTCTAACATTGATGTCAACAAACATCACATGTTCTTGAAGAAAATACAAATAAAAGTTCTCCCACTATCCTTTATACTTATCTTTACCGTGGACACTTTATAAAATTGTACAACTTCGTCTTTAGATCTCAATCTTGAATTAATACGAAAATTGAAACTCCATTTATCTTGAGAAGTTTCGTTAAGCCTAAGCTCAATAACACAACTCAAAGGTTTTTCAACAGTATTATTTCAAAATTGCTAAATACTAAAGTTAGTATAGATTTTATTTCTCAAAGTGTATCTCCCATAAAATTGTATAAAGAAATATATACAAAGAATTATATCTATGACCAATATATATGTCATCCTTTTGGCTATATCATGTCTGATGTAATTCATGATAAGTCATAAGGACCATATACTATAAAATTCCTAATATCTTATTAACTTTATGTTTAAAAGAAAGACTTCTAAAACTTAAGGATTATTAGGAATTATGATGTAGATTCTTTGATATCTTGATTTCAAATATTTGATTAATAACCTTTCGATCAATCCAAATCAAAATGTAGTCATAGTCTTTCTTTCCAAAGCTACTAGGCTTGAAGGCCCATTTTGGATTAGACTTTGAACGTTATCAAAATCATAACAAGAATCCTAATAATTGGTTATTAATTCTTATGTATAAAAATAATGCTTTAAACTTGATAATAATAAAACAAGAACTATTATATGTACTATCAGAACAAGATTACTTTTTCATCACTACTTATCTGATATCAGTTAATGAAAAAGAATAAACCCAGAATGTGAATTTTGTTATAGTTCTGAACTTATAAAAATGTTTTAATATTATCAAAATCATAAAGTAAAAAAAGAATTCCCAACGCAAGATTCATTTCTATCTTTAAGAAGTTTTCTCATCTTTTACTGAAGCTCCTTTGTTCTAAAATTTTGCAAGGAATTATAGATAGACAATTAATAATTCTTGAATCAACTATCCATAAGGAAAAGATTCAATCATTAACAAGAACTTAAGTTGAGAAAATATCTTTAGATATGAATTTCCTCTCAGGAAAGGCTTTCCTCCAATGTTCGAATTGTCCACAAGAAAAACATCCCCGAAGCTTGCAATCACTATGTATATGTATTTTCGATGAGGCTTGAGATGATTTCTCCTGCTTATCTGTGTAACGATTTTCTCCTTCTTCTGAGTCCTCTTTCGTTTAGGCTTAGGCTCAACAGGAGAAAACTTTTCTAAAAGGTTTGGATCTCATTCAATCTTTTCTACATTATCCATATCCTTTGAAAATTCTTCTTGTGAAGGAAATCTACCATTAAGAGGTAATACCCTCCTAGCAAATTGTAAATTGAATTCAAGGAATATGACATAGACGTCTTAAGATTGAATATATATAAACTCTCCTTGTCTCGTGCACATCAAGATCTTTAGCTTCATTATAAATCTTCAAATCCTTGAGAGAAAACTCTCGACAGGAAGATTCTTCAGCCAACTTGATACTCACTAAGAAGTTTGCAATTTTCCAATTAATCTCTTATTCTGAATCTAGTTCTAAGAGATTCATCGATTTTTGCAAAAATATCCTCATCTTTATAATTGTGATTCAGTGATTCTGACATAAGATTTAACATCAAGAATTTTAATTCTTTGTTAATATCTTTTTATGCCATATAGGAATCCTTTTGTTCTTTAGTAGAATTTTATGCTTCTATAATAATAGACTGTGGATGTATAAGTTATTCATGTTGTTCCACATTTAGGACTTAAGAAATTATCTTTTCTAGTATAATTTAACTGCCTCCAATTAACTTTCTCTTTAAGAGAAAACTAACCATTAGACAAAGAGAGATTCTATCAAAATTATTCTGAAAATGTAAGAATAAATAATCTTTAAAAGTAAATAAATAAATAAAACATATAAAACACGGAATTTAATGTGATAAACACATTGTTCTTTTCATATTTTCTTATTCCATAGTTGTTCATCCCACTATAGTCAATAATATGGTGGCTTAGCATATTGATTTGTGCAACGAATGCACCAATATCTAATGACCACATTCAGCTCTTAGAAAACGCAACAGACCTACGTAAGCCGGCTAATGCTTTTCTAAGTTGAGTGCTTAACCATTACTTACTAAAATCTTTTAGTTAATCAATCTAGAGAAGTTCCAACGATGGGCTGGCCACTCTCATGACAAACTATGGATAATCTAGTATTAATGCCTCCAACGATGGTCTGGCCGACACCAACACTTATCCTCAAAAATAGCTTTTAATTTGTCTGTTAATTTGTAGGATCTAATGGACAATCATCTTATAGGGGGTCACACGGGGTGACGAGAGAAAGCCACAACCTATTAACACAAATAAGTAATGGAAGCCATGGGTCCAATTTAATGTACCCTCTCCCACTAAATCAAATAATAATTTTTTTAAAAACGTTCCTGATCTAGGTTTCCCATAGGAATGATATACATCACATAATAAAATTAAAGTAAAGCATAAAATTAAATTCATGCTTTTTATAGTTTTAATCCTACGTGATCAATTAATCAAACAAATTGATTAAAAGTGAACTTGTTTATTTTCCTAAGGGTGGCTTCTGTTTATTTTCATGTTTTCAAGATCACAATAATATATAGCATAATAGATAAATTGCATAAAGCATTGGCCCAAAAGAACTCTAATTAAAAACTAATAATTGGGCTAATAAAAAACATAAGGCCCAAAACTATAATTTTCTAAAACTGAGGGCCTTGTCTGCAAATATGTAAAACCTTAAATGGGTCTTCTTCACCATGCTGAAAAACTTAGCCGCCACTACAAGATTCAGTCGCCATAGACCTGCTGCCCAACCAGTCCAGCCGACAACTTCCATCTCTTCTAGCCTTGACCAGTAGCTGTTCCGCTTGGCTGAGCCTTCTGCTGAAACCCGGCTTGCCTAGCGGCTGCTCACTATCATCAAAAACAGATCTGCCAGCCTTTGCTGCGAGCTGCTGTTCGTCTACATGACTGCCTGCACCGCTGCCTCTTGCTTCGTGTTGCCACCGATGGCTAAATCTGCTGCCTGAATTTCGCTGCCTACAAACTAATTGCACCACACCAGATCTGCTCGGTTGGACTGCTGTCGAACCATGTCTGTGGTGCGTCTTTGCAGGTCGGTAGTTGTTGCTGGACCCAGATCTGCTGCTCTGCTGTTCGTCTTCCTCTGATGTATTGCCTTCCTTACAAAATAGCTGCTATTCGGAGAAAACTGGGCACATGGTGTACTGCACACATTTGCCCTTTTATGTACCACCCACTATTGAGCTTAGGTCTTACGTACTATCACCTTACTCAATAGCATCTACTATCCTTAGGTATCTAGTTCTATTACTATTGAATCACAAGAATACTCACTAGAAGACTATTCAAAACAATAACTATTGTACTACGAGGCCTCGGTACAGTGATATTTAGTCCACGCAGTGGCAACAGTGATATTTGTTCTCTCTTCTTTGATAGTACCTTTAGAGAACAATCACTGAATGGTCCTATTCTATACATACAAAATGTGCTAACACATAGTCTGGGTGCGCTATCCAATGACTAAAGATAAGTCACCCTACTTAAAAGACACTAATGTGTTATAACCTTTGTTCAATGGAACGCCCAATTCCATTAATCGGCCAAGAACTAATTCCTTACGAGTTTACCTTACTATGTTGAACATCCCAACACACAGATCACCTATTTAAATCAGTTTGGACCTTATTACATGTTATGCTAATATGTATAAAATTACTTATTAAGATTATAGTGTTTTACACTTTTTCTCAGAAAATGATAGCCTTTTTGGGTATAAATCCCAACAGGCCCTGACGAGCTCGAGGTCAAGGCTAGAGTTCCAAGGTTGTGTGGCCGAGGAGTTGCTAATACTTTGAAAAGGCTGGGGGATGTTGCCCTGGCCACTCATGCTCCTAAGGGGAACATGAGGTGGGTCCCTGAACTTGCTTTGGAGTCCTTGGACTCCCTCTTCCAATCTCCACATTGCTAATCACTCTTGATGGGGTACGTGGAATCGATTGACCACGAAATATCTCGGCAACTTATGGATAGGGAAAGTCTTCTTAGTCTTTCTCTTATTTTGGGTAGTAGATTTTTTTCAACTTATTTTTAGTATGATCTCCTCTTTCTCTAGTTGCAGAATCATGTCCTTCTTGGCTTGCAGATGAGGAGACTAGAAGAAAAAGACAAGAAGGATCAGGTGTTCTCCACCCTGATCACTGAGCTGCAAGATGAGAAGGCCCAACTGACAAGGGAGGTCGCTGAGCTCACGGTTGCTGCCGAGAAGACCAATGCCTATTCCATTGAGTTATTTAACCTTCTGCAAGAATGTAAGAAGGAAATTGCAGAGGCTCGCGTGGAGAATCAGACTATGTCCTTAGGCCTTGGTGCCGCGAACCTATAGAATGGGCAACTGCTTGAGCTCAGTGGTCAGCATAGGGAGAGTATTTTTGAGCTTGAGGCCTCTTTCGGGGATTTCCAATCCCTTTGCTATAAGGAGGGTAATCTATCTCTGGCCAAGCTCGAGGGTGTGCTAGCCTTCCGAGATTATATGGAGGCCATCCTTCGCTCTCTACTTTATGAACTCTATGTGGAGGCGGTTGATAAGCTCCAGGAGCTCAATGGGGACCTGAAAATAGATCACGAGGTCCACGAGGGGTTGTATCACCCAGATGCTGCTGATCCCCTTCCCTGGGCTAATGAAGATCCTACGGTAACTTCTCAGAAGGATGTGGCTACAGTAGAGGTCGTAACTGGGGTCCACCAAACCAGAGAAGGCCTCTCAAGAAAAAGGAAAGAGCTATTGGAGGCTCTTGCTGAGATATTTGGCCATTTGTTTCGGAGTTTCTCAGCTATCTTTAGGTAGACCTTCATTCTGATAAAATTGTCTGCTGCCCTGCAAGTCCCTCAAGCACCCCCGACAAGAAGTAATTCTAGAAGGGGATGATGATGAGCCTCCCATTCACCGACAGTGAAGAAACAACCTGGGAAAGACTTTGTATTAGGATAGGGTCTCCCACTATTTCTTCCTTCACATCTACAATGCTAAATATTCCCTTTACTTTTTTGCTTTGAATTGGATATTTTTTTCTTCAAAGGACTATTTGTGGCTCTTATTTTGCATTATGAACTGAGCTGTTTTTGAAACAAAGGTAAGCAAGATGAAATGAGATCTCAATAAGCTCTAAAAAACTTATCTTTTATTCATTCCTTGTTCAAACTAAGCTGACGATGTTGCTGAGGTCACCTTGCTGCCCAACGAGGTCCTTTCAAATAGTTCCTCGAGCAGTATAACGAGTCTGCGAGGTCTGAGTGAAGGGAATCGGATTCCGAATCCACGAGGAAATGAGGTCTAGAGCCCCAAGATTTTTAAAATTTTCTCACATAAAAGGATGAGAACGATACTTGGAATGAAGATTTGCGGAGATCTCGTCCTGCGAAATGGATTTGGATGTTTTGATCTACTAAACAAAAAATTTTCTAATATATTCCCTATCTGTCTGAGTGAACAGAAAGGAAAATAGAAGACTGGAGAAGTTTTGATATGAATGGCGGCATAGGGCTCTTAAGGAATTCACCTCTCACCTAAATTTGCAAATGCCCATGTGCATATATATAGGAGGAAGGGAAGTTAATCATGAAGATGGGCTTCTACGAGCCAAAAGCCCAACAGCCCAATGGCTTTCTTATGGGCCAAAAGCCTAACAACCCAACCATCCTTTTATTTAATTAAAAGTCCAATAATTATTCATTGAATGAAGGATCCAATATAATTATTCTAACCCTTTAATTAAAAGTCGAATATTTATTTTTATTCTTAGTACATTAAATAATTAATCTTATAGACCTAAGTCCAAATTAATTATAAAACCAAAAAAAATAAATATTCACTTCATTATTTTATTAAAACCCAACAGTAATTAATCTTATGGACCAAAGTTCAAATTAATTAAAGACTAAATAAAACAGCTTTCACTCCATTATTTTATTCAAGTCCAATAATAATTAATTTTATGGACCCAAGTCCAAATTAATTATAAGACTAAATAAAATAACTGTCACTCCATTATTTTATTCAACTCCAATAATAATTAATCTTATGGACCTAAGTCCTAATTAATTATGAGACTAAATAAATTAACTAATTAATTTTATTCAAGCTCAAATAATTAATTTCAAGGATTAATAAAATAATAAATAATTATTAATGCTATCTGGAATAAAATTAATTCCTTCTTCAATCTCCTATTTAAGAATGACATAAAATCATTCATGCTCAATAGGGCTAGAATAGGGACCTTAAGACACAATGTTCATGGTTCTATAAAATGACCAAAATTCCCTCACTACATAGTAGTAATTAACCCAATCATTCTAAACACCTTCGCTTATCACCATAAGAAGGTGGTGTACTCCATAATACATTGTTGTAGAAACAGAAGGCTTGTTGAGATAAATCTCAACCTTTAGTCTTTGACCTACAGGTGTGTTGACACATTTGCCCTTCTATGTAACACAAACTATTGAGCTTAGGTCTTGCGTACTATCACCTTACTCAATAGCATCTACCATCTTTAGGTATCTAGTTCTTTTACCATTGAATCACAATGAATACTTACTTGAAGAATATTTAGTACAATAACAATTGTTCTATCGAGGCCTCGGGTTTAGTGATCCAACTAAGAACAACACATAAAGGGGTGATTAACCCATCTCTTGAGTGAAATGCCATTGAGACCCTATTATATGAGTCTATCTTAACTAACTAACTCCAAGTACCTAACATACAAGGTTATTGATCTCCATAATGTGATCTCACCCATAGCCTATCAAAGCACAGAGAACCAGCTTCGCCAGACCACCAACCCATACTCATGTGATGTGGACGTGTCCACGCAGTAGCAACAGTGATATGAGTTCTCTCTTCTTTGATAGTACCTTTAGAGAACAATCATTGAATGGTCCTGCTCTACACATACAAAACGTGTTAACAGATATGGTCCTACCCAATGACTAAAGGTAAGTCACCCTACTTAAATTAGACTAATGTGTTATAACCTTTTTTCAATGGAAAGCCCAATTCCATTAATCAGCCAAGAACTAATTCCTTATGATTTAAACTTCCGGTGATCCGTACCTTACTATGCTGAACGTCCCAAGACATAGATCACCTTTTTAAATCAATTTGGACCTTATTGCATGATGTGCTAATATGTATTTATTTATAAAGATTATAGTCTTTTACCCATTATCTCAAAAAATGATAGTCTTTTTGGGCATAAATCCCAACAGACTGCCACTTGCACAAAAAAAACTATCCCGTCATTTCATAGCTCATACAGTTATCTGAATGTTCTAAAACACTCAACTGTTCTAGAGTCTCTATGAAAAGAACTACTAGATGAATCGTTAAAAGATACTAAGTGTCTCACATAAATAAAACTATCTAGTAATTTCATTTCTCTTATAGTTGTCTAAATGAATAAAAGGACATTCAACTGTTTGGAGAATCCTTGAATAGCATTACTAGACTTATTTTGAGAGACACTAAGCAGCTCTTTTGTGCATAGCCTTTCGATATATTTCGGATCACAAAGCACTGTAAATATCTAGCCAATTATATCTCATATAGTTATCTGAATGTTATAAAACATTCAACTATTCAGAGATAGTAAGAAGAAATTTTGCTAGAACTAATACTAAGAGATACATAGTATCTCTATTGTGCATGCATTCTATCTTAATTAGAATCCTAAGTTACCCTTATCATTTGTAGCTCTCGGTGATCATATGTTAAGGATTTTTCAACGCAATTCTGTGAAGAACTATTAAAGAAAAATTCCTCTATAATCACTTCCGATGTTGCTACTCTGATATGTAACAAGTGGAACAAATATTTGTAATTTATTATTCTGGATAGGATAGACCGAATCCACAAAGGATTTAATTCTATTCCTATCTGTCTGAAAACTTGCAAATATAATGTAAGTTACTAAAATGATTATATATAATTTCTAGTGCTTGCAAAGTACCTGATTATATATGTCTAATCATTTATCTAACTAGCATCCACAAGAGTCAGACTATTATTAGTCCTACGTAAAACATGATATGTGAATTTTGTAAGATTGCAAAGAAATTAGAACATAAATCACAAATTACTTTTTCCTTTTTCCTGTGTAATGAAACACAAAAAGAAATATTAAAATCCAAACATTTGAATTTAACAAAAGTTCTTTGGATTGTACATGTTTTACATATATGCCAATTTGTCATGAGCATGTGATATCTAATAAATTTAATACCCTTCCGTATATCTATTTCTTTCGAATCTAATATATAGAGTATTACTAATTTATCATCAAATGATTCATGACAATTCCATATTGATATATAAACTCTTTATCTTGATGACATTACTCTATTTAAAAACAGAATGTCATTAATAACAATCATTAGTCTCGTATTCATGTAGAGTGCATCTACGTTTAATAGATATCTATAAGACTTCAAAAAATCTCACAATAAGCGTATGCTCTCTTGAGGACTGATGCAAATGTATGCTATTGATTCTTTTTGGTAATTATACTGTATCTAATCGTATCCATAAAAGGACACTAGATTTAATCAAGTCCTAAGACTCAATTTAGTATTGATTACCAAAAATCAATGTCTTGTAAATACCATCTAGGATAACTCTTATTGTTTCTAGTAGTTCCCAATTTTGAATAATTCGATTTGTTGTCAAAAGACATTATCGAATTACTTATTAGATTTCTGGAATGCTCCCACTACAATAATTATCCTAAGGAATGTAGAGACTAAAGTTGTTAATAGAGATTCTAGGAAACTATTCAAATCTCTTAATTCTACTTCGTTAGAACTTTGAACTTTTATTCTTGTATTACTTTTCAAGTATCTAACATTGATGTCAGCAAACATCATATGTTCTTGAAGTAAATACAAATAAAAGTTTTCCCATTGTCCTTATACTTTTCTTCGACTTTATAAAATTGGACAACTTAGTCTTTAGTTCTCAATCTTAAATTAATGCAAAAAACTGGAACTCCCTTTATCTTGAGAAGCTTCATTAAGCCAAAGCTCAATAATACAACTCAATGGTTTTTCCGCTGTATTATTTCAAAATTGCTAAATACTAAAGTTAGTACAGATTTTCTTTCTCAAAGTGTATCTCCAAAGAATTGTATAAAGAAATTAATACAAGAATTATATCTCTAACCAATATGCTATATATATGTCATCCTTTTGACTATATCATATCTGGTGTAATTCATGATAAGTCATAAGGATCATATACAATAAAATTCCTAATATCTTATTAAGTTTATCTTTAGAAGAAAGACTTCTAAAACTTAATGATTATTAGGAATCCTTATGTAGATTCTTTGTTATCTTGATTTCAAGCATTTGATTAATGACCTTTTGGTCAATCCAAATCAAAATGTAGTCATAGTCTTTTCTTTCCAAAGCTAATGGGCTTGAAAGCCCATTTTGGATTAGACTTTGAACATAATAAAAATCATAACAAGAATCTAAATAATTGGTCATTAATTCTTATGTATAAAAACAATGCTTTAAACATGATTTACTTGATAACAATAAAACATGAACTATTATATGTACTATCAGAACAAGATTTCTTTTTCAATACTACTGATATGAAATATCAAAAAAAGAAAAAGAATAAACCTAGAATGTGAATTCTGTTATAGTTCTGAACATATAAAAATGTTTTAATAATATCTAAGTCATAAAGCAAAGAAAGAATACCCAACGCAAGATTCATTTCTATACTAAAGTTCCTCTGTTCTAAAATTCTGCAAGGAATTATAGATAGACAATTAATGATTCTTGAATCAACTATCCATAAGCAATAGGTTCAATCATTAATAAGAATTTTAGAGTTGAGAAAATATCTTTTGATATGAATTTCTTTTTAGGAAAGTCTTTCCTCCAATGCCCAATCCGTCTACAAGAAAAACATCCCCTTGGCTTGCGATCACTATATATATGAATTTCCGATGAGGCTTGAGATGGTTTCTCCTGCTTATCTGTAGAATGATTTTCTCCTTCCTTTGTGTCCTCTTTCGTTTAGGCTTGGGCTCAACAAGGGAAATCTTTTCTAAAAACTTTGTATCTTTTTCAATCTTTTCTACATTATCCATTTCCTTTAAGAATTCTTCCTGTGAAGGAAATCTACCATCAAGAGGTAATACCCTCCTAGCAGATTGTAAAATGAATTCAAGGAATATAATGTAGAAGTCTTAAGAATGAATATATAAAAACTTTCCTTGTTCTTTGAACTTTGAGATCTTTAGCTTCATTATAAATCTTCAAATCCATGAGAGCAAACTCTTGATAAAAAGATTTTTCAGCCAACTTGATACTCACTAAGGAGTTTGAGATTTCCAATTCAATCCCTTATTCCGAATCTGGTTCTAAGAGATTCATCAATCTTTGCAAAATTATCCTCATCTTCATGATTATGACTCAGTGATTTTGACATAAGATTTAATGTCTAGAATTTAAATTCTTTGTTAATATCTTTCCATGCCATCTGGGAGTCCTTTTGTTCTTTAGTAGAATTTCATTCTTTTATAAAAATAGACTATGGATGTAGACGTTATTAACATTGTTCCACATTTAGGACTTTAAGCAATTCTCTTTTCTAGTCTAATTAATTGGCTCCAGTTAACTTTCTCTTTAAGAGAAAACTGACCATT